>JZKD02S0620859.1:114233-126554 GCA_000966675.3 Picea glauca | reverse complement strand
TGTCTTATCATGATTGATAAGGTGCACAAATGGATGAACTCCAAAGTGGTCCCCTTATGGTGAAATCCCTCATGGGAAGACGCTTTGCGGATTGAGTTATCCTAGAAGAATGGTTTGAGGACCCATGCTCTCATTATTGTCTTATCATGATTGATAAGGTGCACAAATGGATGAACTCAAAAGCGATCCCCTTATGGTGAAATCCCTCACAGGAAGACGCTTTGCGGATTGAGTTATCCTAGAAGAATGGTTGGAGGACCCATGCTTGTATGTGGAATAACGAGATGAATATCAAGAAAATTGTTGGTGAAAATATTCTATATGTATAGCGTTTGTCATGCCATTTCCTGTGGTATGTATAACATCACATAACTCCTCACGGTTAGAGAGTTATGGTCATGAGAAGTTGGAGACCCCAGGTTTGGGTAATGGACCCAAGTTTGTTTGATGGGTAATGGTATGATTTATGATATATTTTCAGAAAATAATATTCTATATGAATATTAAATTTCATGCCATTTCTGGTGGTATGTGGAATGTCACATAACTCCTCACGGTTTGAGAGTTATGGCCTTACGAAGTTGGAGGACCCTCACATGTCATCTAGAAGCCCCAAAAGGTCAAAGTGGTTTAAGGGATTTTAAAAGGTAAATAACAAAGTGAAGTGATGAGTGTACTATAATTCAAAGTGAATACAAAATAAATTATTTAAATAATAAATTTAACGGATAAATTAGAAGTGGGTTAACCCTAAAATAAGGAAAGTGGGGCCAAGTGACCTGGAAGATGTTTTTAAGGAAGCTACTTGGAGAGTATAAATAAGAGACAAGACTCTCTAATTTTAATCACACTTGAGCATATTGAATATCTATATGTGTCTGAGGTAATAAAGGATATTGGAGCTGAAATTCTAAGGAAAGGTGAAGAAAATAAGGCCGAAATACAAGGAAGGATAAATTATTTTGATGGTGCTTTCTAAGGTATGTTATTTACAGGTCATCTCACCATTTTCTCTATAACTTTTTTTCTATAATGATTCAGACCATGAAATTGCTATTCCATTGAGAAAACATACCCAAGTATCTGTGGTAAAACATTCAGCTTTTGGGTCTTTGTATTTTGGGAGTTACACTCCGTGGAAAATAGGGTTTGTGGCTAGTCCTGAAACTAGTCAAAAATAGGTGTTCCAGGTAAAAACAACATAACTTCTTCATAAAAGATTCAAATTTAGTGAGACAAGATATGTTGGTTAGGGTACACGCTTTAGTATGTTGTGTGACATTTTCATATCAATTTAATTAATATTTTGTGTGGGCCGCGCTCTACAAGGTCGCTCTCTAGAATAAGCCAGAATTCAGCAAGGTATGTCATTTTTGCTATAACGCCTTTTATGAGAGGTTCCAAGTAGTGCCACCTGGAGGAATTTCATAAAACACAATGAAGAACATTGTGTATCATTTTTAGATCTTTATTCATTATGGGTACAAAGTTATGATTATTTCAAGTTGGGGTTGTTGACTAATCCAAAACTAGTCATGGTTGAGACAAGCAGTTGATGAGTTGGCACATACATGATATGTATAGTTGATGATGTTGGTACATATTGATGAGTCACTGTTGATTATTATTTGACACATGATTGGTATATACTTGGTACATGGTTGGATGCATTTGTTTATGGTACAGGTTGATTATAGGTTGTTTGGCACAGGTTGGTGCATGGTTGATGCACTTGTTTATGTTGATAGATTGATATCTGTTGAGGATTGTTTCCTCATCTCAGTTGGTTCTGAGAATGTAAACTGAGTCTTGCATATAGAGATGGTACTCTTGTAGAGTTGTAATTTATTCAGTTGTTGCTGAAAAACCCCCAGATTGAAGTCCATAATAAAAAGAAAAATTGTACATACATCTTGTGTTATTTGTGTTCCTTGTGGAGATGATTTGTTGATGATATGTTGCTGATATATGTTGTTGATTTGTATTCACATCTAACTGATTATAAATGACAACAATGAGTAATGAGAAAATGTTGAATGTTAACCAAGGAGTTTTTGTATAAGAGGGAAGCTTTGGGGAAAAGATCCCCACACTCATTCCACCGCCTCCTCTAAGTGTGGTAGGTGTGTCCAACATAATGAGATGCAAATATTTTTATTCAATGAATCCTACATACGATATGGAGAAGATATTCAAATTTGTTCAACAAAAAACACCCAATTCCCAAACACAATTTTCTAAATGCAATCTACTACACTACCCAAAAACAAGAACATGATTATCTTCTTTATTTGATTTTAAAAGAAAGCAAATGCAAATCCTTTAATGCTTCATTACTTTCAATCAAAACGAAAGAGTTGGATGCAGATACAAAATACACGAAGAAAAAATATTTCAAACAAAGAATGCACTCAAAGGAAAACGAGAATTGAAAGAAACAAGTATGATAACTCGTTCAATTAAGAACTCAAATATGCAAAAAAGAAAGAAGATAAACACTCACGAAAAATCCTCAAACAATGATCAACAAGAAATACAAATCAAGCTAGGTGGTCATAAGAGTCATAATCATCCAGAAAAGTGATATGTTTCAAATTAAGACAAGAAGGATCAATACCAAGAAACCCTAGCAAACCTTAGTTGATAAATAGTCCTAACTAGTCAAACAATCTGAAAGATTTATGAGATGAAGATTAGATAAGCTCAAAAGGAAAAAATAACCAAGGGATCTTTTTAACCCAAGGGGACCACATCTAAGAGAAAGTTTGCAAACTCAAAGGATAAACATAAATGGGTGATAAATGCCCAACTCTTAGCAAAACAAAGTCAAGAGTATTTAAAGGTCTCTGAACAAAAATCCCCTTAGGATCAAACTGAGAAAATGTGAGCTGAAAGGGGAAGAAAAACCTAGAAAAGGATATCAATACTCTTGTTTCCAAAGGGAGAGAGTGCTACAATGATATGGTATACACTACATGGGAGCTTTGATCCTAGATCAACGCTTTGGTGTACATAGTAGAGGAGCGTTGTCCTTGCCAAAAAATAAGAAAAAAGGCTAAAATCTCAGAAAACTTCGCCAAAGACACTGTGAAATCTTCAATGAAGAAGAGAGAAAGGGAAGTAGATCAGAAACAAGCAGAAAATAAGATCTGAAGGTGGGAAAAATATCTGACGATCTAAGGAAAGACAAGTCAATGTCCTTCCCCAACTGAGTAGCCAATTTCTATTATGAAAATATTCCCCTGCGGACAGGTGAACTTTCCCTTGGATTACAGACCTCTAATACCAAGTCAAAAAAACACAAGTGGACACCAACATCCCTTTGAATTTAGTTTAACTAATCAGAAAGAGAGAGGGAGGAAAGGTGTGATGCACCTAGTTTTGAACTTTGTCCTCACTACGTCCAATCCGAGATTTATCTCCAAACTCCTTAGCGCAACTTGATACATGCAATGCAATAGACAATAAAGAGAAACAAAGAAATCCTACTCTACAAGATTAGATCAAACAAATTCATCTACAAAGATTGAAGGAAATCCTGAAGCTTTGAATAAGTTCCTATCAACTAGCGCTTGGTCATGGCCCGTGGTCATATGCGATTGGGGGCCAAAATTGATTCAGATTTGGATCTAGGAGCTTGATAGGGCTTAGAAAGGCCTAAAAATCAAAGTTTGAGGCCATGAAGGGGGATTCATAGCACTTTGATTTTTAGGCATTTTTGAGCCCTATCAAGCTCCTAGATCCAAATCTGGATAAAAAAATAAAGGGGGCTAATGCTCGAAAATTATTTTGATGAAAGAAAAGGGGCTTAGAGAAGGAGCCCGCAGATTACTAAATTGTATGGACCTGTAATTGAGGGAAAGTATAGAAAACCTATAAGCCTAAAGAGAGGATTCAACATGAGTTCGAGAGTTAAGTCAACTTCAGAAGAAGATCACTTTTACAAGGATCAACCTCATAGAAAAGACAATTTTCATATATCCATAACTTTTTGCTCAGGACTCAGAATTGAGCAAGGAAGAATTCATTAGAAAAGTCTTGAACATGAAAATATAACTGTTCACCCATAAAATTGAGGTGAATAGTCAATTTCTCAAAAAATCAGAAGAACGAATTATGATGTATTATTGAACTAGAAAAGTTCATAATTTCATGAAATTGTTGAATCCATTAGCCTGACAAAGTCTTGTTGGCTACACATATTTCAGAGTTAATAACAACTAGATCAAATCAGGATTAGCATAGAGTGCAGGAGGATGGAAGATACACAGGGGGTGTACAACCAGAAAGGTGAGATTGGAGGGATGGATGTCCATTTGGGTAATGAAGGCGCTAAATCAATTAGACATGGAGAAGGAAAGGAAGAAAACTCTAACTTGACAGAGACAATTAAAAATTTGCAAAAGGATGTCCAAAGCCACAAGGATGATAATGAAAGGATTATGAAATCCAAGGAGCAACAAGAGGACTTCAACATGAAGTTAATGTAGAGCTTGAACATAATAGAAAATAAATTGGATAAAGAGAGTGGTTCAAGCAAATCAGGAAGTCATAGGTCTCCTGATGAGAAAATAAGAACAAGGAGTGTTAGTAGACATCACCATCACTCCCCAAGGCATTCCAATGGGAGAGAACACAACATCTCAATTCCATCCCCTCTCAGGAAGCATCAAAAGACGTATGGGGTGGATGAACTAAGAAGAGAAATGAACAAAATCAAACCTCCTACATTTGATGTTGAGCACAAGAAGGATGAAGATGTTGAGACATGGTTGCTGGGCATGAGAAAGTACTTTCAATCACATAATTATTTTTCATATGTAGAAGGAAGAATTGCTATCTACCAGCTCAAAGGAAAAGCATTCATGTGGTGGGATCAGCTTGTGCAGGTGCAACACATTAAGGAGAAAAATGTTACTTGGAAGGAATTCAAGAAGTATTTTGAAAATAAATACTTGACTAAGAGATACTATGACAAGAAAATGAAGGAGTTCTTTGAACTCAAGATTGGGAGTATGACCATTGATGAATATGAAAGAAGGTTTTTGGAGCTCTTAAAGTATGTTTCTTTCATCAAGGATGAGATTGTTAAGATTCAACGGTACTTGAGTGGGCCGCCACCATTCATCAATGAAAATATACAATATGATGATCCCAAAACATTGGAGGAGACCTTAAGGCGAACTAAATTCCTATATGATCAACATAAAGCAAGGCCAACTTTCCAAAAATCTTGGGAAGACAAGAAGAAATTCAAGATGGATCAGAGGAAGAAGGGGACTAAGCCACCATTCTTCAGAAACAATTCTTGGGGACAACCAGCTTTTAGAGAACCCAAAACAATTGAGACAAGGGGAAAAGGCCAAGGCAACCACCTGTTCAATGTTGGGGCTGTAAAGGAGATCATATGTTCAGAGATTATCCTCATAGGGGTGAAAAGGTGAGGATTGTTCACAATGTACAACAAGATAAAATAGTGGAGGACATGGGTAGAATCATACCAAAGATCTATGCAGCCCTGGACAACAAGCAAGCATAATTTCAGTCACATATGATTGAAGTGGAAGGTATGATCAACAACCATGCCATTGCTATTTTAATTGATTCAGGAGCTAGTCATAGTTATATAGACCCTAAGATGGTGGAAATATTTCAATTTACAAGAATCAAGCATGGAAAATCTTGGTTGGTACAGCTGGCTACCAGAGCCAAGATAAAAGTTAATGAAATGGTTAAGTCATGTCCTATGTACATGAATGGACTGAACACCAAGGTAGATTTGAACATCTTTCTTTTAGGTTCCTATGACTGTCTAATTGGGATGGATTGGTTGGACGAACACCATGCTATCCTAGACTATCATATCAAGGAATTTACTTGCCTTTATGGGGAAGGGAACCTAAGGAAAATTCATGGAATTTTCAGGGCAATAACTATCAGAGAAATATCAACAATGCAGTTGATGAAGTGTTACATAAAAGGGTGTCAAATATTTGCAGCTCATATGGAAGATATATCTAGAGATAAGGTGTCAAATATTGAAGATCATGCAAACCTAAAAGAGTTTGGGGATGTATTTAAAGAAATAACAATATTACCCCCTAAAAGAGACATTGATTTCTCCATAGATCTGATGCCTAGAGCAGCTCCAGTATCCAAGACTTCCTATAGAATTAGTACACTTGAACTTAAGGAGTTGCAAATGAAGCTTGAAGAGCTTCTGAAGAAGGGGTATATACTCCCAAGTGTGTCACCGTGGGGTGCCCCAGTTTTGTTTTTGAAGAAGAAGGATGGAACTTTGAGACTCTGCATGGACTTCAAACAGTTGAACAAGGTAACTGCGAAAAATAAGTACCCTTTGCCAAGGATTGATGATCTCTTTGATCAATTGAAGAATGGAAAAATATTCTCCAAGGTTGATCTTAGGTTAGGTTATCATCAAGTAAGAATTAAAGAAGAAGACATCAACAAGACTGCCTTCTAGACAAGGTATGGCCATTATGAATTCATAGTGGTGCCATTTGGGTTATCAAATGCATGAGTTGTTTTTACGTGTTTAATGAATGAAATTTTCAGAGAATACCTGGATAAGTGTGTCATTGTCTTCTTGGATGAAATTCTTATATATTCCAAGTTGGAGGAAGAACATGAACAACAATTGAGGTTGGTACTACAAGTATTAAGGGAGCATCAGTTGTATGCCAAATTCAACAAATGTTCATTTTATCATAACCAAATCCATTATTTGGGACATGTCATCTTAGAAGAAGGGATAGGAGTGGATCCATAAAATATTGAGGCCATTAGAGGATGGTCAACACCAAAGAATGTGACAGAAGTAAGATCATTCATGGGTGTTGCAGGCTACTACAAAATATTTATCGAAGAATTCTCAAAGATTTCACACCCGATCACTTACTTGCAAAAGGAGGGAGTGATGTTTCAGTGGTTAGTAGATTGTGAAAAGAGTTTCCAACACTTCAAGCAATTAGTAAACAATGCTCCAATACTAAGGATTGTAGATCCAAATGAAGACTTCATGGTATGTACAGACACATGTAAAGAAGGACTTGGTGGAGTCCTCAGTCAGAATGGTTATGTTATATGTTATGAGTCAAGAAAGTTGAAGGAGCATGAAAGACACTATGCTACTCATTGTTTGAAGTTGGAAGCCATAGTGCATGCCTTGAAGATGTGGAGACACTACCTCATGGGGAAAATGTTCGAGTTGAGGACAGATCATAATGGTCTAAAATATTTATTTGGACAACCAACTCTAAATTCCAAACAAAGAAGGTGGTTAAAGTTTCTAAGTGAGTATGACTTTGATATAAAACATATCAAAGAGAAAGAGAACAAGGTAGTTGATGCAATTAGCAGGAGAGTGCATGAGTTGCATGCTACAACCATTAACATGTACCAAACAAATTTGAAGGATAGAATCTTAGAGGCTGCAAAATCATATTTACATTACATGGAAAAGGTAACAAAATATCTACAAGGTATTTTGCAGTAGGAAGTTGAAGATTACAAGCTGGGAGAGGATGAAGTTCTCTTGTACAAAGGCAGAATTTATGTGCCAAATTCCCAGGAATTGAAGTGTTTGATATTGAAATAAATGCATAATGTACCTTATGTTGGGCACCCAGGGTATCAAAAACTATTGTAGTTGTCAAGAACCAATATTATTGGCCAGGCATGAAGAAAGAAGTTGCAGAGTTTATTGCCAAATGTTTGGAGTGTCAAAAGGTCAAGATAGACACCCAACAAGGTTGTTGCAACCATTACCTATCCCTGAGTGGAAGTGGGAAGTGGTGACAATGGAATTCATCACCAAACTGCCCAGAAAAAACAAACAACATGATTCTATCATGATAGTGGTGGACAAGCTTACCAAAGATGCCCATTTCATTTCAGTGAAGTTCACTCACAAATCAACTAACGTTGTTGATATTTCTATGAAGGAAATTGCTTGATTGCATAGTATACCCAAGACAATTGTGTCTGACAGAGATCCAAAATGCACATCGAATTTATGGAAATGATTATTTAAAGGATTTGGAACAAATCTGAATTTTAGCACATCCTATCATCCAAAATCTAATGGAAAAACATAGAGGATGAATCAAGTAATCAAGGATATGTTGAGGATGTATGTGATGGATAAACCATCAAAATAGGAAGACTACCTACACTTGGTAGAGTTTTATTATAACAATGGGTATCAAGCATCTCTAAAGATGAGCCCATTTGAGACACTTTATGAAAGAAAGTGAAACACACCAGTAAGTTGGGACAACCCAACAGACATAGCAGTGGTTGAGCTCGAATTGCTCAGGGAAATGGAAGAGAAGATGTTAAAAATTAAATTTAATTTAAAGGATGCTCAAGACAGGAATAAAAAATATGTTGACAAAGACATAACCCACAGGGAGTTAAAAGTGGGCGATCATGTATTCTTGAAAGTGAAGGCCAACAAAAGTTCCATGAAGTTGGGAAATAGTTCAAAGTTGGCAGCTTGTTTTGGTGGGTTGTTTGAAATCCTAAAGAGGATTGAGCATGTGACATATATGATTGCATTTCCTACATCCATGTCTATTCATAATATATTCCATGTATCATAGCTCAAAAAGTATATACATGATGCTAATCATGTTATTGATTGGAATGCGATTCAGGTGGAGCGAGAAGGCGTTTTTTAGGTGCATCCGATGTGCATTTTGGATCGAAAGATCAAGTAGCTCTAGAATCGAGCCATAGAGATAGTAAAGGTCCAATGGACCTAGTACGGTCCCGAGGATGCAACTTGGGAGTATGAGGATGCTATGCGGGAAGAATACTTGCATCTTTTTTAGGGGTTTTGAATTTTTGGTTGTATATATATATATATATATATATATATATATATATATATATATATATATATATATATATATAATGCATTGAGGACAATGCATAAAATAAGGGGAGGGGGATGTAACACCTCAAGACCAATCCTCAGTTGTAAATGTGAATATGTTTTGTAGACTGGTGAGCCAATTTATTATAATATAGAAGGCTTATGTGATGATTAGGCCAAAGCGTCTAGATGCTAAAGGGTAGTGGGCCTATTTTTGTATATGTAAACACTCATATCATTAATATAATACATCGTTGTGTGAATAGAGACCATGATAAAAGAATATGGGGGACTAAACTCCACTAGGAAGGGAAAGCAGGGGAGGATAAGAGCCTAGAAAAGTGGCTAAGCTAGAGGATTTGTCTCTAAGGGAATATTATATTATTATTCCTAAAGTCTAAAGCAATGATAAAAATCATATTATCCTAAGTCCTTATGGAAAGAGAAATGAAATACAAGTGGACATAAACGAGATCCTGGAGGGCCATGTGTCATCAAGGGCGCATGCAATTTAAATGTGGGGAAATTAGTCCATTTCGGACACTCGACCATTCTCCCTAGGTCACCCTCGCATTTCAAGATTTTTGAGTAGTCTGACATTGCTTCATCTCATAATGACCAGTGACTCCATCGTTCAACCTTAGCATCATTCACACACCCCTGGAGCCTACACACACTTTGCAGTTAACTCGTACATTTCGTGTTATGCACAATGCACCCGTACTTTATTTGAACTCGTATTGTGCATTATCTAAAGGTTGTTGCCCCTGCCATTACATGTTCCTTACTTGAACTTTTTCGTTGACCATCACCTGTACCTTTCCAGTATGTGCAGCTGTAAGGTAGCTAGAGAGGTAGTGGGGGGAAGGGTAGAGGGCCCATAGTGATAATAGTGGAGGCCATTCAATGTAAGGTGGACTAGGTCCACTATATTATTAAATAAGGTCCACTATGGTAGTTAGATATAATAAATGGGTAATTAGATATAATAAATGTAAGAGGACTTCTTAGAAGGTTCTACTTCTAGAAGATTCCTCCTCTATAATGTTTTTAGGTGATGGTAGTACTATATAAAGGGGTTCAAGCAATGTAATGGAATATGAAAAGAAGTATTGTATTTGGAGCGACATCTAATTAGGAGGAAGCCCCCTCGAAGAGGCAAGTGAACAGGATAGGATCCCTTCCATAATAGGATCCATTGTATGGTGTTGCCCTACCTTAAAGGTTTGGTAATAATAAAGTGTGGTTTCTTCTATCTTGATCTGTGGATCTGTTGTGTATTTAGTATTTGTGGTAATTATATTTTTAGATCTATTCAGGTTCTTACCAAGTGGTATCAGACCACTTTCCTTGGCAGACATTGTGGGCAAATATTGTTTATTTTTGTAGATTTTTTTTTAGAGAAAAAAAAAGGGTTGCGACATTTTAGAAATTTTCGATATATTTATGTGCAAAATTTGCATAAACAGATTGTAGATCTAATTTCCTCTCATAAAAACACCTAATTTGGAAAAACAATCGTCTGAAACGGAGGCCGGGAAGTCAAGATATTGAAGTTTTAAAATCTGTAATTTTTTAGGGTTTTTTCCGCGGACAACGACGCAATTTTTTTTTATTTCTGTAGCAGCTGGAGGCCAATTTTTCCCAAACAAATTAAATATCTGAGTTCCTCTCACAATTTCACCCAATTTGAAAAAACATATCAGCCGAAAAGAAGTCCGGGAAGTGAAGTTATGAACATTTTAAATTCAACAGTTTTTTAGGGTTTTTCCAGAAAAAGCCGCGATTTTCTGCCGTAACTTATTGTTCTATTTTTTGGGTTTTTCATGACAGATGTGGGACTGAAGAGTACATAGGGTTCTCAGATGGTTATTTCCTCTCAAACCCTCAAAGAAGTTCCACAAATTACTGAAGCATTCAAATCTCAATTGTATGACACATTGGATGCTAGATTGCATGGCCTCACAAACTACCTCAATGATAGTTTTCGTAGTATTCAAGATTCATTGGATAACATGCATGAGAGATTTCTTATGGAAAAGATCAGTGATGAATATAATCAAGAAATATATGCTTGGTATGATTTGGAGGCCGATTGTGATGATTGGTATACGGATAGTTGTCATTTCTGGGATGACAACCACTTTGATATTTTATTTGATAACTCTAATCCACCTTCTGTAGAGAGTATCAATGTGATAGATCAAGAGCCAATGATTATTACCAGCATCCATCCTGCATATTATACAGTGATATTATTCCTACCAGATTCTGCTACAACCATTTTCCACTATGTGGATGGATCTTCTTATTTGGATCCACATGACAGGTGTCAGAATTTGGAGCATCATTTTCAGTTGGTTATTGGGTGTCGATATCTTCCATGTGGGGTTCACATGAGAAAATGGACATGGGACCTTGGTTTACAATGGTGGTTGGACTACTTCAGCATGGTGACTTTCATTTTTCAATAGGACTATGGTTCTCTAGTCTACTTCAACATTGTGGTCCACACTTATCCATGGGACCCTGGTATATGGTTGTATATCAAGCATTGAGGACACCGCTTTCATAAGGGGGATGGAATGTAAGGTAGCCAAAGAGTTAGTTGGGGGGGGTCAGAGGGCCCATAGTGATAATAGTGAAGGTCATTCAATGTAAGGTGGACTAGGTCCATGATATTATTAAATAAGGTCACTATGGTAGTTATATATAATAAATGAGTAATTAGATACAATAAATGTAAGATGACTTCTTAGAAGGTTCTACTTCTAACAGATTCCTCCTCTAGAATGTTTTTAGGTGATGGTAGTACTATGTAAAGAGGTTCAAGCAATGTAATGGGACATGAAAAGAAGTATTGTATTTGGAGTGACAATTCATTAGGAGGAAGCCCTCTCGAAGAGGCAAGTGAACAAGAGAGGATCCCTTCCATAATAGGATCCATTGTATGGTGTTGCCCTACCTTAAGGGTTTGGTAATGATAAAGTGTGGTTTCTTCTATCTTACTCTGTGGATCTATTGTGTATTCAGTATTTGTGATAATTATATTTGTATATCTATTCAGGTTCTTACCAGCAACGCCCTGTTCATTTCCTAAGTGTGGATGCTACCACCATTTGTGCCTTAATCCATTTTTTGTTGCTTTCTTCACCAGAGTCGGTACATGGATGAACAGAGAGATGGATTGAAAAACTGGGTGTTAAGCCCTAATATTGGTTCATTACCCCTTAATTAGGGCATATTATATTAGTAATGTTATTTTATTTATGTCAGCTTTAGGCCATTAGTTGTAATTATACCTCCCAGTTTCCTATATATACCAAGGAGACATTTTCATTTTGAATCATCTTGTACTTGAACATTTAAGTGGGGTAAAAGGAGGTTGCCCCCTCGAAGAGGCTTATTATCTGAAATTATCT
>JZKD02S0620859.1:51928-99428 GCA_000966675.3 Picea glauca | reverse complement strand
GAAAAGTCTCAAAAACAGCTTGCAGGAGGCACAAGAAAGTCTGTCGACTTTCAGAAGAGAATTTACCACAGACTTTGATCAGAAAATGCTAAGGGAGGTAGAAGGACTCTCAGTCCCATTATCGCAATGGAAGATCTTGAGTTTTCCTGGCACCTCGGATAGAGCTCTCTTTGAGAGAGCGTCCGCTTCACAGTTGAAAGATCTTGGGAAGTGCTGAAAGAAAATATTTGTGAAGCTTTTGGAAAGGTCCAGTGTCTTATTTTTCCAACCCTCAATCTGGACAGAGTTAAGCTTTGATTTTCGGGAAATCCAATCGACGATGACACTCGAATCACCTCGGACCAGCAGATGAGTGAGGGACCAAGAGGAAGCAAGCGAGAGGGAGGCCCAAATTCCCAAGAGCTCCGCTTTGGTATTCGATCCCGGGCCACAATTGAGAAACCATTTGGTGATTCTCGACTGGTGAGTTTTGAAGAAGCCCCCAGCCCCGCAACAAAGACCATTTGACAGGGCGGCTCCATCAAAACATGCAAGGGTGAAGCCATCCGGCAAGCTCAGGTCGATCTCTTTAATAATGACAGGTTTAACTGAAGACGACTGCTAGTTGAACAAGGCGAGAACTCTGTAAAGAACCGCTTGAATGGAAGGAGCCCGGTCCTCAAACAGAGCTCTGTTCCTTTCGATCCAGAGATTCCAGCAGACGTGGGCAGCCAAGCTGATCAGAAAGGAGCAATTTAAATGCCACCCAATGAAACATTCAGATACGGTGCCCCCGCTCCAAGAAAAAGGAAGATTAAAGTACGAAAGCAGTCTGTGCCAAACTTGCATCGAAAATTCACAGTGAATTAATAGGTGATGTATATCTTCCGGTGCGCGGCGACAGAGTGGGCAGAATCCGGGTCCCTCCCAACCTCTCCGGCGGAGCAAATCCCAAGTTAATATCTTTTCTTTGTCGGCTAACCAAACAAACAATTTATATTTTAGGGGGACTTTCCAAAACCAAATCTGTTGAAACCAAGAATTAAAGGATCCGGGATAAAGTTGTAGATGGAGGGCCTCATAGATATTCTTAACAGAAGGGAGACCCGATGCATCCCCTCCAACCCACATGAGGGTGTCTGGTTCATCAGTGAGAGAGATGCCAGCCCATTTAAGTGCAGGCGTAAACCTGTTCCATTCAAGAGCCCACCGTCCAACGAGAGGCAAATCGCCACTCCCCAACCAATTATCTGGCCAAGAGGGGAAGTTTGAAGGAGTTCTAACCTGGGCAAGATAGAAAACTTGTACTTGATAAAAAAACACTAACTGTAAATGGAATGATTTAAGTGTTTCATAGTCTAAATCGCTTAAAGATCTTTGTAAATGGAATGATTTGAGTGTTTCAATAGTCTAAATTTAAGGAGCCATCGCTTAAACTTGAATCAAATTTTATTTAAAAAAAAAACTATTAAGTTTGTTAGAATTTAGTTGTTAATTTACAATGAGGATGATGATTTTCATTTATAAATTTTAAAATTTATGAAAAAATAAAAATGTTAGAGTAATATAATTAGCACAATCACATTTAAGTAAAATTGGTTGATATATTTAGATAGGCACCATATATAATTTTTACTTAAATTTGGTTGTGCTAGTCTATTGATATAGGTATAGATATCCAATGAAATAACATAAAGGAATGTCCTTGGTATGTGCAAGCTAATGATGGTGTCTCATGATGTGTTAGTAACAATGCAAAACAATTTGTTAACTTGGAGGGATTATTCAAGGTACTTTTACAATGAATTATCTTGTAAGAAGATGGATAGTAGGAAATTGAATTACCTTTCTGAATATACAATTTTTATTCTTGTTTGTGCACTTGTGTTCAGTACCTTAATGATGGAATTGCATTCCAAAAACCTGTATAATTGTAGAGAACCAATTTTTGTAGTGTCGTGTATTTTTTGGAAATATACAATATTATATATATACATATATTTTAAATGATGAAAGTCAATATATCCTTGAAATTAAAATGTCTTTCGTGCATGCTAAGAGGGTCTTAAAATGGTCAAAATAATTTCTTTTTGATTTTGATATATGGGAAGACAAAAATAGATTAAAAATAGTTAACAATATTAATTTAAAAACAAAAAAACTATAATTTGGAATTTGCATAGTCCACTCTATATATGTTTGTAATTTCGTCAACAACTGAATTGTGTAGCCTATAGAAAAATAATGTAAAAAATAGAGATATAGAGAGGTATTCACAAAAATGGAGGTTTTTATCAATTTGCAGACCGAACCACTAGGTTTGTCATCTCGAACCTAAATCCGAGACAACCAAGTGAGCATACACGTATGGTAATGTTGTCAATCCCACCTAAAATAATTTGAATTCAAAAGAATGTGCACATGTTCCTTATAGCACTCACATGCTCTAGGAATGCGCACGCGCTCTAGAAATGTGCACAAGTTCGTTATAATGCTCACACGCTCTAGGAATGCACACACATTCCTAATAGCACACACATGCTCTTATATTCTATTATTTTTCATTCCCCCCTCCCTCCCTCCCTCTCTCTCTCTCTCTCTCTCTCTACCTCCCTTCCCTCTCTATCCCCCCTCCTCCCCTCCCTCTCTCTCTACCCCCACTCTATATCTCCCTCTCTCTCCCTCTCACATTCCTATACACGGTAAGACCTAGATATGGAAAGTCATCAAATTAATTTAATGCCCAGATCAAGTTTACCTAATAAAACACCTTACACGATGACTCTCGTAGAGAGTGAAGAAGTGAATTGAGAAGTGCAAGAATTGCTTGACCAAGGGAGGATTCATGAGAGTTTGAGTCCTTGTGCAGTACCATTAGTGTTGACTCCAAAGAAAACATGGTAGTGTTAAATGTGTACTAAATCACGTGCTATAAACAAGATCACTATCAAGTCTATATTTCCACTGCCGAGAATGGATGATCTAATAGATAGTTTGAGTGGTTCAGAATATTTTTCAAAAATTGATTTGAAGAGTGGTTATCACCAAATTCCAATCAAAGAAGGTGATGAATGAAATACTGCATTCAAGACAAAATATGGATTGTTTGAATGATTGGTAAAGCCATTTGGGTTAACTAATGCGCCCAACACATTCATGAGATTGATGAACGAAGTCTTGAATCCATTTTTGGGTAAGTTAGTGGTTGTATTTTTGGATGATATACTGATTTTTAGCAGGAGCAGAACAAAGCATGTTGAGCATGCTAGTATAATGTTACAACACTTGAAGGATGAGAAACTATTGAGAAACTTGAAGAAGTGTACATTCATGCACTGAGAGTTAGTGTACCTAGGTTTTGTGGTGTCAAAGGAAGGACTGAAAATGGATCCTAAGAAAGTGAAGGCTATCCTTGAATGGCCAACACCAAGATGCACATTCGATGTGAGGAGTTTCCATCGATTGGCAAGATTTTATCAAAAATTCATTTCAAACTTTAGACAAATATGTGCACCTCTTACAAAATGTATGAAGAAGGGAGTGTTTCATTGGACTGTAGTAGCAGAGAAGTCATTAGAAGAATTGAAGAAGAGAGTAACAACATAGCCAATATTAGTATTACCATATTTTAATAAAGTGTTTCAGGTTGATTGTGATGCTAGTGGAACAACAATTGGAGCAATGATAAGTCAAGAGGGCAAATCCATTGCATTTTTTAGTGAGAATTTGAACGAGTCCAGAAAGAAGTACTATGTTTATGATCGAGAATTTTATGCTATTGTCCAAGCTTTGAGGAAATGGAGACAGTATCTACTAGCCAAGAAGTTTTTCTTGTTCATAGATCACAAAGCTCTGCAGTACATTAACAACCAAGGTGAGTTGAAGAAAAATGATACTAAATGGGTAGAATTCTTCCAAAGTTATTCTTTTGTGCTGAAACACAGGTCCGGGAAGTCTAATAAGGTACTTGATGCGTTAAGTGGTAAGTCTGAACTCTCTAAAGAAATTGTATGAAGAAGATGCAGATTTTTCAGAAGCTTGGAAGACATGTAAGGAGCTTTGGAGTTTAGACAGAACACCATATTTGAACTACCATATCCAAGAAGGTTTTTTGTTTAAAAATCAACAATTGTGTATTCCCAGAAGTTCCATATGGATGAATCTCATTAAATAATTGCATAAAGCGGTTTAGGAGGACAATTTGGGATTGATAAAAATGAAACCTTGGTGAAGGAGAGGTGCTTTTGTCCTAGCTTTAACAAAGATGTTCGAAATTTTGTGGAAGGTTGCAAGATATGTCAAGTAGCCAAAGGAAAAAGTCAGAACACATGACTCTATACTCCATTTCCATTAACCAAAGGACCTTGGAAGGATATCAGTATGGATTTTGTCTTAGGATTGCCTATGACTCGAAGAAAGTATGATTCACAAATGGTAGTTGTTGATAGGTTTTCGAAAATGGAACACTTCATAGCATGTAAAAATACTAGTGATGCTGGTGAGGTAGCTTCATTGTTTTTCCAAGAGGTGGTTAGATTGCATGGAATTCCATGAAGTATTGCTTCAGATCGTGATACCAGATTCCTTGGAAATTTTTGGAGGACACTATGGAAAAAGTTAGGATCATATTTGTTATACAATTTAACATATCATCCTCAAACAAATAGTCAGACATAAGTAGTGAACATGATTCTAGGAAATTTTTCGAGAAGTTTAAGTGGAGAGAATCCTAGTCAACGGGATTTGGCATTAGTCCAAGATGAATTCACATATAATGATTCGGTGAATAGGTCTATGGGAAAGAATCCATTTCAGATTGTTTATGGACAATCGCCAAAATGTGTGGTAGATTTGGTTTCATTGTCGTATTTGGAAAGAAATAAGAGTGTTGATGCGAATGATTTTGTGGAAAATATGCATGAAATACAAGAACATGTAAAGAAGAAATTGTAGACCAACAATGACAGTTATAAACAAAGAGCAGATCAACATAGGAGAAAGAAAGTATTTCGAGGGAGTGATTTGGTCATGGATCACTTGAGGAAGGAGAAATTTCCTCGAGGCACATATAATAAACTCAAATACAAGAAGATATGTCCATGTTGAATTCTGAAAAAAGATCTCTCATAATGCTTATCGACTGGAACTTCGGGAGAAGTTTGACATATCTCCTACATTCAATGTTGTTGACCTATATGAGTTTCATGAAGGGGACATAAGAGAAGATGAAGGTACGCTCAATGAATGGGAATAACATCTACCAATTAAATCAGAGGAGGAGATTGAAGAGATTCTTGCTACAAGAATTGGTAAGAAGACTTGCCAGAAGGAGTACATGGAATATTTGATCAAGTGGAAGAATCGAGGGGTAGAGGATACATCATGGGTGACTGAAGTTTAGTTAGCACATGTGGAGAACTATTCACCTCAGAAGTGATTTGCACATGAGATCGTGCTCATGTTTTTCTTACTAGGGGTGTCTGATGAAAAAACATCCTTGGGCTCGAGCAATCTGCATCACCCAAAAATATTTTCATTATGCAAATAGGAAATAAGTCGAATAAGGACTGTGTTAGTGGTCCATTTTATTTAGTCAGTTTGATATAAATTTGAAGTACTGATTACTCCTGTAACTACTCTTCCTATGTTGAAACTTGTGCTGAAACTCATGCTAAAACTCGTGCTGAAACTTCCACGTATAGTGAAATTTTACAAGTGTCAAGTTGAAACATGTGTTGAAACTCGTGTTGAAACACATGTTGAAACTTGTGTTGAAAATCATTATGAAACTCGTGCTGAAACTACAACGTATAAAGAAATTTTACAAGTGTCAAGTTGAAACTTGTGTTGAAACTCGTGTTGAAACACATGAAAAAACACGTGCATATACTGGAATTTTACAAGTGTCACAATATTTCTTCAATTGCAACACTATGGTCGCACACATTTGATTTTTCCATGCTAGTAGGAATTCATGATGATTCAAAGCTACCATTAGGTAAAATAAATTGTAGCTAAAGGACAAAGCATGATCTGAGGTAGAAAGGAAGTTGAAGTGGTCTGGAAGTCAGAGAGACAGTTTGAGTAACAACTCATTCTTGGAGGGAAGGGAAATTGTTTCAGAGCCGAGGAGGAGTTTTAAAAGAGAAATTGAGCGATATTTTGAAGGGGTTCGTGAACCACGAAGTAAGGAAATCATAGAAGGTGGATTGGAGAGAAAGATTCCAGGTTGGGTGAGCACGTAGGAAGGGAGAAATAGAATCTTAACCCATACACGCACACCATTAACCTCTAGATGATTTTGTAGTGGTTTCCATCCACACAAGTATCAATTCATGGCTGTCTTTAAACCCAGGATTGATGTAATATAGAAAATATGTTTTCTGCATTGAATTAATAAATGAATGGTATTGAAATTCGTGGGTTTTCTTGTGTTTTAGTTTCCAATGGATTTCCTTATTATTTGGCAAAAGAATTTCTATTTTTCTTTTCCGCTGTGTATTTTGTAAGGGTGTGTGTTGTAACTCTTTGTGTGTTCCAACATAGATATCTCTACATTATGTTTCATTTTTCTGGACCTTAGGGAAATAATCTATAAGGATAAAATTAGCTTTTATCTTTTTCCAACTACAACACCTATGGGCCTTTATCCCCTTCTTCCCATCAAATGAGGTGCAATCCCTTCTTGGGTCAATAAACCCGAAAACCTAAAAGATGAGGAAACTAAGGGGAAGAAGGATGGAAGGTGGTAAGTATGGATGGGAGTGATATGATGACCCTTCAAAGAAGTTCCCAGCAGAAACCCTTTTCCCGAGGGTGACCAACTTGCTAGAACACAATAACCACCAAGGTGAAATTAGGAAAAGGTATAATTTCTAGGAAAACATTTCGTAATCAAGAAATGATTCTTTGCAACATTTTCAAATGCTTCAAATATTAAAGTGACACTTACCACGACACCAAAATTCTTACCTCATGAAGGAAAAATTGTTTTCCTATGAGACTATGACAATGTACTGGATGTTTCTTTGTCAATGGTGATGAGTGGTGATTAACACGAATAGGAGGGGCACTACGGGCTATCCTAGTCAATCTGACTCTCAACACTCCATATTTTCTACCTGTGGGCCTTGAGACATGATCTCCTTAGTTACCCCTATACTAAAGGGGTAACACAGACAAATATTAATTTTAGCATAGCATATCACCTAGAATCAGATGGACACATAAAGAGATTTAATTAGGTGATTGAGGATATGCTGAGAAATAATGTGATGGATAAACCATCAAAATGGGAATGTTATCTACATTTAGTTTAATTTACTTATAATAAAGGGTATTATGTGTCTTTAAATATCAACCCATTTGAAGCATTATATGGCAGAAAGTGCAAGTTTCCAGTGAGATGAGACAAGCCAACAGACAAAGCAATGATTGGGCCAGAATTCCTCAAAGAAATGGAGGAACAAATGGTGAAAATAAAGTAGAATCTAAGGGTTTCTCAGGAAAGGAAAAAAATATATGTAGACAAAGGAAGAACACACAGAGAATTAAGAGTAGGAAAGCATGTCTTCTTAAAATTCAAAGATAAGAAGAGTTCACTAAAATTGGGAAGCTACCCAAAGATAACAACAAGATATTGTGGACAATTTGAAATCCTAGAGAGGATTGGTCTTGTTGCATACATGCTTGCACTTCCTACATCCATGTGCATACATAATGTGTTCCATGTGTATTTTATTAAGAAGTATGTTCTTGATGTTAATCATGTAATTGATTGCAATGTGATTCAAGTGGAGCAAGAGGGAGACTTCTAGGTTCATATGGTGTGCACAATTGAAAGGAAGGTCAAGGTGATCTTGAATCGAGCCATCGAGCTGTTAAAAGTGTAGTGGACCTACTACGGTCCTGAGGATGCAACATGGGATCATGAGGATTCCATACAAGAGGAGTACCTGTTGGGTTTGTGCTATATTATTTTCATGAGAGAAAATTGTTTTTCCTCAGGAAACATGTCTCCTTTCTTGCCTCGTTTTTCATGTCGCCTCGATTTTCCTGTCCATTTTTGGGCGTTTTTTCAGCACGTGGTTTTTTCCAATGGGTTTTTATTTTCGGTTAAGGAATTAGGGTTGTTGACTAATCCAGGTCATTGGGTTAGGTTTTTGGATGTCGTTTTCTCCTATATGTATATTGTATTGTAAACAATGTATGATGTGAATGAATATAGAATATGTTGGTTTTCCCGGTTTGGGTTTCTAGGGGAAAAATATTTGCGTAGTGTGTATTTTCCATTGTATATTTTATGTTCTTTTACTGAAAATATTTTTGCAGTAAATAATTGTACAATGTTAAAATATACAGTTGGTATCAGAGAAATTATTGGCTTCAGGGGGATGTTTTTGTGGTCAAGGGTTTGGCTTGGGATTATGATAAGCCTTGTTATAGTGAGAGATCTGTGGTATTGATTCTTTAGGTGAAGAGAAATGGTGAGAAGTTCGAAAATGGAGATCGAGAAGTTTAATGGGAAATTTTTTGAGCGGTGGAAGCTCAATATGGAGTATTTGTTGGTGGACAAATATTAGTGGATCACAGTGGATCCAGGTACTCCACCTACAGGAACTTCAACAAATGACTAGAAAATGTTGGATCGGAAGGATAAGAGCACAATTTGACTATGTCTCTCATATTCAATATTAATGAATGCGTGAGTTGAAGCTACAACCAAGGCTTTATGGGATAAGTTGGGGAAGTTGTATTGGTCTAAGTCCCTAGTAAATAAATTATTCCTGAGAAAGAAGTTTTATAACCTGAGGATGAGATATGGAGACTCGGTGGAAAATCATTTGAATGCCTTCAACACTGTGGTAAATCAGTTAGTATATGTTGAAATTAAAATTTCAGATGAATATAAGTGTATCGGTTTACTGTGCTCTTTACCAGACTCATGGGATAGTATGTTTGTGGCCATAGGTAGTAATACAACTTCCTTGAAGTTTGGTTAAGTGGTCTCATCTTTGTTGTTAGAGGAGATGAGATATAAGAACATGGAAGGACAGAGCACAGATGCATTATTTGCAAGAGGACACTCCCAGGAAATAAACAGATCTAAGTCATCAAGTGGGAGATCTGAGTCTAAGAGTAGATCTAAATCACCCATAAAGTTTGTAAAGGTATGTTGAAGATGTGGAAAAGAAGGGCACTACAAGAAGCAATGTAGATCCAAAGTTGAGAAAAAGAAGGGATACGAAGAATCTCCTTCTACAAAATAAAATACCTCCAAGGAAGAAGGATGGGATGTGTACCTGGCTTCTTCAAGCACACACACAAATTATGAGGCATGGTTGGTTGACTTAGGTGCATCCTTTCATATGACTCCCCACAGGGATTGGTTCTGTGAATATGAAAGGTATGATGGAGGTAATGTTTTCCTCGGTGATGAATTAAAAAAAAAAATTCATAGGACAAGGAAAATTTAATTTGGGGCTCATAGATGGAAGGATTAGAACACTACTTGGTGTTCTGCACATCCTAGGATTGGCCAAAAATTTGATTTATGTAAGAAAAATGGACAATGCAGGGGTAAAAACAATATTTGAAAAGGAGACATGTAGGATGGTTCGAGGAGCAATGGTGTTGCTGAGGGGAGTTCAGTTGGGAACTCTATATAAGTTGGAAGGAAGCATTATTAGGGATGCATGTAATAGTTCCATTATTCTTGATATTGGAGTTGAAGAAGAAGGAACTCCTACAGTCTCTTGAGAAAAGGTTACACCGAGGCATGAAATACTGGGGCATATCGAAGAGAAGGGTCTTCAAATACTACACGATAAAGGTATGGTTGAAGGTATGTCTAACTGCCATCTGGATTTTTATTTCTATGAACATTATGTATATGGGAAGCAAAATCAGGTAAGATTCCCCTCTGGTGCAATGAGGGAAGAAGGAATTTTACAACTAGTTCATAGTGATGTGTTTGGACCCGTGTCGGTTCCATCATTGGGAAAATATGTGTACTATGTCTCATTTATAGATGAATTCTTGAGGAATACTTGGATATATTTTCTCAGGAAGAAATATGAAGTCTTTGACGATTTTAAAGAGTTTAAAGCTCTTGTTGAAAATCAAACAGAGAAAAAAATTAAGTTGTTGAGGATAAATAATAGTGGAGGGTTCCGCGGGAATGAATTTGAATAATTTTGTAAGAAGTGATGCACAACAAGGAAGAAGACTACTCCATATAAACCTCAACATAATGGAGTTGCAGAAAGGATGAACAAGACATTGATGGAAAAATTGAGGTGCATGCTCAGTGGTAACGGGTTAGGGAAATAATTTTGGGTAGAGGAAGTGGGTACTACATGTTACCTGGTCAACAAATCACCCCTGTCAGCACTGGATGACAATAATACACAAGAGGTATGGACTGGTAAGAAACCTTCTCTCACACATCTCAAGATATTTGACTATGAGGCCTATGTTCTTGTTCTAAAGGAAAACAAGAGTAAGCTAGATAAGAAGGCTGAAAAGTGTATCTTTATTGGGTATAAATATGGTCTTAAAGGTTATAAGCTTTGGAACCCAAAAACTAAGAAGGTTGTGTATGGATGACATGTGGTATTTAGAGAAATAAAATATTTTTTCAAACATGATGTCCTACCAAGTAAGGAAGAAACAGATAAAATAGAGTTTGATTTAAAGGATGATGAATCAAAATCTACAAAAGAACATGACTCAAAAGAAGAAGATCCGCATACTCTAGTATTGAGGAGATTGGTTCAGAAAAGAAGGAAACCGGAAAGGTATGCTCCATCTAATTTTCGTTCAAATTTTGCTTTGTCTATTATTGATGATGATCCTAGAAATGTTATGGAGGAAGTGGATTCACAGGATAGAAAACTATTGAAAAAGGACATGGGTGAAGAAATGGTAGCCTTGGATAAGAATGAGGCATGGGATCTAGTGGAGTTGTCGACTGGAAGAAATCCCAATGGTAGAAAATGGTTATTTAAAAAGAAGCTGAATGTAGAAGGAAAAGTGGAGAAATACAAAGCTTGGTCAGTAGTGTTAGCGCTTTGTAATTTGCCCAAGGCCGTGGAGGCAGTCACAGAGGCAACATCAAACCACTTGGAGTCTTGAATCTATCCCTCCAAGAATCAGAGAGGGATCTCTCTGTCTGATCTAGCTTGGTTTAGAATAGGATATTAGGCTAGTTATGATAGATTTGGTTTTGGTTTTTAAATGTTTGGTTAGAAAAACACGGGAAAACCACTGGGCAATGGAGTCAAAGAGGCCAAGGTGATCAATTTGCAAAAGTATCAATCTCAAATGAAACAGGGCAAGGTAGACATACTACTGGATTTGATAAATTTAAATGAAGTGAGATAGAAGAAAAAGAGAAAAGATCAATTTAGCAACAGAGAAATGAAGAATTTTGCCATTAAATATTAGAAGAAAACATTGATATTATCTCCAGCAAGAATCAGAGTGTATCTTTCAACAAATTATGTTCTTAAAACTTCTACAAGATAATAAGGAAAGGAAAAACATATCAAAATAGAGAATCAATTTACAGGAGAAGCACTTCACCAATAGCCATGGCACATGAATCCTGAAACACTATGATCTTGTACCCCTGTAGATTTGATAGAAGAGAGGCTATATGAGCTCATTAAAATAATTGGGAAAGTATCCCTCCAACAGGTTCCAACCCTTTTTACATCAAATTTGATCCAATATATAGAATTTTATGGTCACATAAGATTCCTATGATTCAAACCCATGCAACCTACAATAGTGGATCTGTTCTTATCTTCTGGCTGATTATTCGAATGCTAATAGCTTGGGATCTCAACTTCATTCCAAAATAGAAAACAATTACAAAAAGACAATGACACATGCAAACTGTCTGCTAAAAACAAACAAAACAAATTCTAATAGTAAATTAAAGGAAAATTAAATTTGGAAACTATTGCTTGGTTGTCACGAATTTGCTGGAAGGTTGTTGATGCTCATCCCTTGAATTACGGAACTAATGGCCACTTGTTCATTCAACTACTTGTCCTCTGTCTGAGAAAAAGAGATACTCTGCCACACATCTCATTCTTTACCCTTTAACCTTATTCTTTAACTATTACTAGGAGCTTGAAAGAATGGGATTTGATTTGGATGTCACCTCCTCACAAGTGCCCTGCTTCCTTGTTTTAAAGTTTGAGTGATAGAGTTAAACTTTCCATTTGTTCATTTTGAAATTGAAAAGATCGATATGATCCTAAATTCTTGGGATATCCATCTGCATTTGATTCCATGCCCAAAAATCTGCTTGAATACTAATTTCATATCTCCAAGTGCCATTAGAGTCAAGGTGCCACCTGTGTCTTTGCTGCAAAAGTTGCTAGATTCATGATTTCACCCTCTGCTGATATTAAGCTCAAGAATCTGGCAGTGCATTGTCATCCGTTGCCAAATGTTCTAAAAAGTGTTCTTCTTTGATATATTTCTCCATTTCTTCCATTGATATCTGCAGGAAATTTGGTGATATGAAACCAATCCTCCATTGTATCCATATAGCCATCTTGGGGGTTTGCTTGGATTGTTGGGCACGCAAAGTTCAGATACAATTTACCTGAGTGATTTCCTCTTATTTTGCAACTGGATGTGCCAATTTCCACTCTTACCAGATAGCGTTACCCCTATTGAAAACTGCTACTCCTTGGCATCCATCGAGCATGATTTAAATAATATCTACAACAACCTTTGTTATGGAATTTTTGCTTAAATTAACTTTTGACAATGCCAACCACGTTCTGGAATCTCCAGTAGCTACGCGTGATGGCGTTTAACTATTTTACCTGTGCGAATTTGGCATCTGGTCACATCTGCAAGATTAACATCTGGTACTTGCGACTTTTGTAAAGCCTTTAGAATCAGTAACGTCTGACTGAACCTCAGGGAATTTCACATCCCCTTTGCTTATGCGAGTATCTTTCCTCCTCCGAGTCACTTCCGCTATATGCAACTTAAGTAAAGAATGCTTATCCTCGGAGACATGTACTTCTTCATTCATTGATATGCTATCTAGCATCCCCTCATTATTTTCTTCAACAATCTCCCCAGGTTTTTCTCTCTGAATTTTAACCCAGTCTTCATCATCTGGAAAATCATCTTTTGCCGACACATTAGTAATGATCTTCTGAGAAGATTCAGATCTCCCTTTCTCAACATTTTCTTTTGGTTCTTTAAATTTGTCTATTAGTGTTTCAATATACTTTGACATTGACCTCAACTATCCCAGAACTACTTGAAGGTTTTTCCTCAACCAGACCATAGGCTAAAAATTGAATCGTAGGGAAAATGGAAAAAAGAAGAAATACTACATCGATCCTCAAATCAGACAGTGCAATGCCACCAACTAAACTTCTGACTATGCCTCTAATTGCCATAGCCAACCATGAAAGTGACTGCAAATCACCAACAAATGTTGACCTCTCATGTTTTGCAGCCATGGCATCAACAACAACATCGACCATTGCTGAACCCAGGTTTTGAAATGTTAGGAATATTGTAAGCAATATATATGAATCTCTAACATATTTGACAATTCTAAGAAAAGCCATGGAACCATCGAAAGAATGCTTGCTATGATCAAATACGAAATCCGTCTTCTGCCTCAAAATGGTACACAGTCTGACAAGATTCCATATATCGTTTTCACACTCCATGGAATATGGTGAGTGTACATTTGAACATCAAGAATTTCAAAAAATTCATGAACCATCCTTTATTTAGAGCACTCCCACTATGCTTCCTTCTCATCTAAGGTTTCAAAAAAAAAATCCTAGAATCTGTACTCCCCCAAGCTCAACTTTGATGATTTGGCTATTGTGTCAATGCTCCTCAGGGTTCGACGCACATCTGTCTTTGACATGGAATCTGGATGATTTGGAAAATTGCTTGAATGTCGTCGACACCTGCAATATGGAAACCAACGCCTGACCTTTTCTCCTCGGCACCTACATATTTCCTCTTGGCACCTGGCGTAAGGTTTAATTCTGGCACCTCTTTTGAATTAGATCAATGGGATATATCCCACATTTGAGCCGATAAACTCTTTCAAATCATTGATATACACCAACGTTGCCAATACATATCGATGCATTGAGCATATTATGCCCCTCGTGGGATCCTCTTCCATATGAATTGGTGCAGGCACTTGGTCGTTGGTCCTTGAATTGCATGTGTATCGTGTTGACTCTTGGTTTTTGTGTTGGATGCAAGTGCATATATTTTGGCCACTATGAACTTGGAGGATTGGCACTCGACCAATAATTTTTTACCAAAATTTTAATATATGCCATGTTTTTGTATCAGGCCTGAGAGCTCTTTCTGGCTCCAAGAATTAAATATAAAGCCGAGCTTACATAAGTCTGTAAAAGGCCCAATAACTTATTTGTCTTACCAAAACTAACAACAAAGCCGAATTTTGGTTAATAAAACCAAAATTCAAAATTATAGAACCTTTTGCCCAAGCAATCCTGAAAAACAAGAGACTTTTCCAGATTCATGTCAAAATGCACAAATCAATATGTAACAACATTTTCCTTACAAAATCTATGTAAGGTTATGATATTGTGTGAAACTCATGCGCCCGAAGACAGAGAGTTTGTCCTTTTCACCTTTCCACTACACATCGTGAATCAATGTTAGGTCTTTGATCATTTGGAAATAATTTAAAAGATGGAATGCTATTTTCAATCCCAAAATCATGAATATCAATCAGCATAATGATTATCCTATAAAATTATAGGACCCTAACATAGGCTCCACCTGGGGATGGAAACTACGTGTGAGGTGTCAAGAATCTAGGAACTCTAAGTGTGTAGACCAACTGTCTTATTCATTGGGTTGTTCCCAAATTGAAACCTGTGCCCATTTCTTGTACCTGTTCCAGACCGGATGGATACAAACCAAACTGAAAAACTATGAAAAAACTGAAAGAGAATGAAGTGATCATCTTGTTGAGCTTATTGGCACACTCCTGCCTACCCTAATCTACTGACAATTTTGTTGCTCTAAATGATACAATAATGCCAGTGCAGCCAGTCAAGCAACTACTTATATACATTGACTTTTTGAATGTTTATTAAAATCATTAAAAAAACAACTTGACCTTTTGTCCAGAAAACCTAAGTTGTGCAATGCAATGGTGACTATAGATGGATGTGTACAATGGAACTTGAAATATTCTTCATATAATCAGCTACAGGATCGATAAATTCATAATTTATTGATATACCTTTTATGCTCTCAATGACAAGTTGATCCTAGATAACCTCTTCAATTTCTTCATCAAGGCTAATCCTTGATTCTAGATCTACAAAATAAGGCTCACAACCATATCCTTCCTCTATCTGCAAGTCAAATGGTATAACAATTTCCTCTCTTTTTGGAGGAGGAATACTTTCCAAGAATTTTTTAGGATCTTGGAAATCATATGACTCAAATTGAACATCCAATAGTTCAAATTCATTAGTTAATCTTTCAACAACTAAACCAAGAAAACAGTTTTTACCTTCAGGTGTGAATCGACTGGATTTCAAACAAAGAAATAATGTTTTTGAGAAAATATCATCAATCTAAAATTTTGCTAACTCATCCCTCACAGTTTGTAGCTCTTTACCAGATAAAGGGTTTGCTACATACCCTGTCATCTTGGATCACCATCAATGTTATGAAATCTGGATTCTTTGGCAATGAAGTCACTCTGAACTTTTAAGCTCGGGATATTGAACAATGGAGTCGCCAGGTGAATGGTACATGCTTCCTGTGTTTGGCTTCTGTTCACCATCATAAGTCAAATATGAACTTGATGTACTTTTCTGGAGAACTTGAAAGCTCATTCCCCAGTACGGTCGCCATTCTGTTAGCGCTCTGTAATTTTCCCAAGGATGTGGAGGCATTCACAGAGGCAACATAAAACCACTTGGAGTCTTGGATCTATCCCTCCAAGACTCAGAGAGGGATCTCTTTGTCTGATCTAGCTTGGTTTGGAATAGGATATTAGGCTAGTTATGATAGATTTGGTTTTGGTTTTTAATTGCTTGGTTAGAACAACAAGGGAAAACCATTGGGCAATGGAGTCAAAGAGGCCGAGGTGATCAATTTGCAGAAGTATCCATCTCAAATGAAACAGGGCAAGGTAGACATACTACTGGATTCGGTAAATTTAAATGAAGTGATATAGAAGAAAAAGAGAAAAGATCAATTTAGCAATAGAGCAATGAAGAATTCTGCCATTAAATATCAGAAGAAAACATTGATATTATCTCCAACAAGAATCAGAGTGTATCTTTCAACAAATTCTATTCTTAAAACTTCTGCAAGATAATAAGGAAAGGAAAAACATATGAAAACAGAGAAACAATTTACAGGAGAAGCACTTCACCAATAGCCATGGCACATGAATCTTGAAACACTATGATCTTGTACCCCTGTAGATTTGAAAGAAGAGAGGCTCTATGAGCTCATTACAATAATTGGGAAAGTATCCCTCCAACAGGTTCCAACCCTTTTTACATCAAATTTGATCCAATATATAGAATTTTATGGTCACATAAGATTCCTATGAGTCGAACCCATGCAACCTACAATAGTGGATCTGTTCTTATCTTCTGGCTGATGATTTGAATGTTAATAGCTTGGGATCTCAACTTCATTCCAAAATAGAAAACAATTACAAAAACCCAATGACACATGTAAAATGTCTACTAAAAAAAAAAAACAGATTCTAATAGTAAATTAAAGGAAAATTAAATTTGGAAACTGTTGCTTGGTTGTCACGAATTTGTTGGAAGGTTGTTGATTCTTATCCCTTGAATTATGGAACTAATGGCCACTTGTTCATTCGACTACTTGTCCTCCATCTAAGAAAAAGAGATACTCTACCACCTATCTCATTCTTTACCCTTTAACCTTATTCTTTAACTGTTAAGAGGAGCCTGAAAGAATGGGATTTGATTTGGCTGCCACCTCCTCACAAGTGCCCTGCTTCCTTGTTTTGAAGTCTGAGTGATAGAGTTAAACTTGCCATCTGTTCCTTTTGAAATTGAAAAGATTGATATGATCCTGAAATCTTGGGATATCCATCTGCATTTGATTCCATGCCCAGAAATCTGCTTGAATACTAATTTCATATCTCCAAGCGCCATTAGAGTCAAGGTGCCACCTATGTCTCTGCTGCAAAAGTTGCTAGAATCATGATTTCACCCTCTGCTGATACAGAGACCAAGAATATGGAAACACATTGTCGCCATTGCCAAATGTTCTAACAAGTGTTCTTCTTTGATATATTTCTCCATTTCTTCCATTGATATCTGCAGGAAATTTGGTGATATGAAACCAATCCTCCATCGTATCCATATAGCCATCTTGGGGGTTTTCTTGGATTGTTGGGAATGCAAAGTTCAGATACAATTTACTTGAGTGATTTCCTCTTATTTTGCAACTGGATGTGCCAATTTCCACTCTTACCAGATAGCGCTGCCCCTATTGAAAACTGCTACTCCTTGGCATCCATCAAGCATGATTTAAATAATATCTGCAATAACCTTTGTTATGGAATTTTTGCTTAAATTAATCCTTGACAATGCCAACCACATCATGGAATCTCCAATAGCTATGCATGATGGCGTTTAACTATTTTACCAGTGCAAATTTGGAATCTGGTCACATCTACAAGATTAACATCTGGTACTTGCGAATTTTGTAAAGCCTTTAGAATCAGTAACGTCTGACTGAACCTCAGGGAATTTCACATCCCCTTTTCTTATGTGAGTATCTTTCCTCCTCTGAGTCACTTCCACTGTATGCAACATAAGTAAAGAATGCTTATCCTCGGAGACATGTACTTATTCATTCATCGATATGCCATCTAGCATCCCCTCATTATTTTCTTCAACAATCTCCCCAGGTTTTTCTTTCTGAATTTTAACCCAGTCTTCATCATCTGGCAGATCATCTTTTGCCGACACATTAGTAATGAACTTCTGAGAAGATTGGGATCTCCCTTTCTCAACATTTTCTTGTGGTTCTTTAAATTTGTCTATTAGTGTTTCAATAGACTTTGACATTGAACTCAACTATCCTAGAACTGCTTGAAGGTTTTTCCTCAACCAGACCACAGGCTAAAAATTGAATCGTAGTTAAAATGGAAAAAAGAAGAAATACTACATCGATCCTCAAATCAGATAGTGCAATGCCACCAACTAAACTGTCGGCTATGCCTCCAATTTCCATAGCCGACCATGAAAGTGATTGCAAATTGCTAGCAAATTTTTCCCTCTCATGTTTTGCAGCCATGGCATCAACAACAACATTGACCATTGTTGAACCCAGGTTTTGAAATGTTAGGAATATTGTAAGCAATACATATGAATCTCTAGCAGATTTGACAACTCCAAGAAAATCCATGGAACCATCGAAAGAATTCTTGATATGATCAAATACAGAATCCGTCTTCTGCCTCGAAATGGTACACAGTCTGAAAAGATTCCATATATCGGTTTATACACTCCATGGAACATGGTGAGTGTACATTTGAACATCAAGAATTTCAAAAATTTCATGAACCATCATTTATTTAGAGCAGTCCCACTATGCATCCTTCTCATCTAAGGTTTCAAAAATAAATTCCTGGAATTTGTACTCCCCCAAGCTCGACTTTGATGATTTGGCTATCGTGTCAATGCTCCTCAGGGTTCGACGCACATTTGTCTCTGACATGGAATCTAGATGATTTGGAAAATTGCTTGAATGTCGTCGACACCTACAATATGGAAACCAATGCCTGCCCTTTTCTCCTCGGCACCTACATATTTCCTCTTGGCACCTGGCGTTAAGGTTTAATTCTGGCACCTCTTTTGAATTAGATTAGTGGGATATATCCCACATTTGAGCTGAGAAACTCTTTCAAAGCATTGATATACACCAATGTTGCCAATACATATCGACGCGTTGAGCACATTACGCCCCTCGTGGGCTCCTCTTCCATATGAATTGGTGCAGGCACTTGGTCGTTGGTCCTTGAATTGCATGTGTATCGTGTTGACTCTTGGTTTGTGTGTTGGATGAAGGTGCATAGATTTTGGCCACTGTGAACTTGGAGGATTGGTGCTCAGCCAATAAATGTTTACCAAAATTTTAATATATGCCACGTTTTTGTATCAGGCCCGAGATCTCTTTCTAGCTCCAAGAATTAAATACAAATTCGATCTTACATAAGTCTGTAAAAGGCCCAAGAACTTATTTGGCTTACCAAAACTAACAACAAAGACAAATTTTGGTTAATAAAACCAAAATTCGAAATTATAGAACCTTTGCCCAAGCAATCCTGAAAAACAAGAGACTTTTCTAGATTCATATCAAAATGCACAAATCATTATGTAACGACATTTTCCTTACAAAATCTATGTAAGGTGATGATATTATGCAAAACTCATGCGCCCAAAGACAAAGAGTTTTGTCCTTTTCACCTTTCCACTACATGTCGTGAAGCAATGTTAGGTCTTTGATCATTTGGAAATAATTTAAAACATGGAATGTTATTTTCAATCCCTAAATCATGAATATCAATCAACATAATGATTATCCTATAAACTTATAGGAACCTAACGAGTAGAAAAGGGTTATTCCTAGGGTGAGGGAATTTATTTTGGTCATATTTTTTCTCTTGTTGCCAAGTTAACTTCTATTAGATTTATGTTATCTGTTGTTGTTGCCTTTGATTTTGAACTAGAACAGATGGATGTGAAGACATCATACCTACATGTGCATATGGAAGAAGAAATCTATATGAAGCAGCCATAAGGTTTTGTTGTGAAGGGAAAGAAGGAGTTAGTATGCATGCTAAAAAAGTCCCTGTATGGTTTAAAACAATCACCAAGGATGTGGTATAAAAAATTTGATACTTATATGTTGGGAATTGGCTTCATAAGAAGCAAAGACGATCATTGTGTGTGTTTCAAATGAATTGGTTATCATTTGATTTATTTGGTATTGTATGTGGATGACATGTTGCTAATAGGAAACAACAAGGAGATTATCTAGGATGTGAAAAGTCAGTTTTCCTCTAAATTTGACATGAAGGATCTTGGTGCTGCAAATTTCATTTTGGGCATAGAAATTAAAAGAGATTGAAAAAACAAGAAACTCTGGTTAAATCAAAGAAAATATGTGGAGACAATATTTTAGAGGTTTAATATGCAGGAATGTAAACCGATTCGGGTCCCTATTTATGTTGGTGTAAAGTTATACGTGGATCAATGTCCCACGACACAAGAAGAGGAGGATGACATGTCTCGTGTTTCTTATGTGAGTGTGGTTGGAAGTTTGATGTATGCAATGGTTTGTACTATACGAGACATTGCACATGTAGTGGGAGTTTTGAGAAGGTATATGTCAAAACCAGGGAAGGATCATTGAACAACAGTAAAGAGGGGTTTCATGTATCTGCATGGAACTGCTAGCTATGGATTGTGCTACCAAGGAAGACCAGGATTGGACAAAGTGTTGGATATACATGGCTTTGTGGATGCAGACTGGGCTGGAGATTTGGATCATAGGATATCTACAAGTGGGTATGTGTTTAATCTATTTGGAGGAGAAATCAATTGGATGAGAAAAAGACAATCTGTAGTGGCACTTTCAACTAGAGAAGTTGAATACATGGAAGCCACTCATGAAATCAAGGAAGAAGTATGGCTACAAAGATTGTTTTCAAGTATTGGGTAGTTACAACAAGATGTAAGGATAGATTGTGACAGTCAGAGTGCAATTTTTATGGAAAAGAACCTGACTTATCATTCAAAGACAAAGCATATTGATGTTCAATATCACTTTGTGAGAGACATAGTTGAAGAAAAGAAAGTGGTGTTGATGAAGGTGGACACTTTGAAGAATGTTGAAGATTCATTAAAAAAATATGTAAGCACTGAGAAGTTCTCTTAGTGTAGAGGATATAGGAGCATTGTTGACTATGTAACCTTGTAACCCACTATAGGCAAAGAAAACAACAAGTGGGAGAATGTTTGGTATGTGTTATATTCTTTTCACGACTAGTTATAGTGTCTACTACGTTTCTTTGGGCGCACATGGGGGTTTAAGGGGGTGTTTCTAGTCCCCCTGCTTCGGGGGTTCAGGGGCATAGCCCCCGAGAAATTTTTTTACCTCGGAAAACACGTCACCTTTTTTGCCTCATTTTTCATGTCACCTCGATTTTTGTGTCCATTTTTGGGTAGTTTTTTTGCACATGGTTTTTGCCGATGGTTTTTTTTTTTGGTTAAGGAATTAGGGTTGTTAACTAATCCAGATCATTGGGTTAGGGTTTTGGATTCCACTGGATTCTATATGTATATTGTATTGTAAACAATGTATGATGTGAATGAATATAGAATATGTTGGTTTTCCCGGTTTGGGTTTCTAGGGGGAAAATATTTGTGTAATGTGTGTATTTTCCATTGTATCTTTTCTGTTCTTTTATTGAAAATTTGTATGCAGTAAATAATTGTACAAGGTTAAAATCTACAGTACCCACATTGTTTTGGAGTTTTTTGAAGATTTTTTTTGTACATATGTATATAATGCACTAAGGACATTGCCTAAATAAGGGAGACATGAATGTAATACCCCTAGGATGAACCCCAATTGTAAATGTACATATTCTTTATAGGCTATTGAGTCATAATGTTTTGGGATATAGTGCTTTTGTATATATGTTTTGAGGCCAGAGTCCCTACACGATTTAGGCTAGGGAGCCTATGAGTTGAAAGGCTAGTGATCCTAACAAATGTGATATGTAATCAAACTCAATTCTATTAATAAAATACATCAATGTTGCAAACTAGGTTAGAATAAAGAGTATGGGGGAATAGGTATCCACGAGAGGGAACGTGGGTTAAGGGATTAAGAAAAGGGGCTAATTCAAGGGGGTATTAATCCAAGGAATAAAATAATATTATTCCTAATTCCTAAATCTTATGATATTTTTTTATCCTAAGTTCCTAAGAGAGGGGAAAAAATCACCAAGTGGAGAAAAAGGTAGTTCCTAGAGTGACAAGTGTTAAGATAGGAACATCCATACATAATGTTGGGAATCTAGTGTAATTATCATTCTTTTCCAATCATTCACTCAATCTTTCCATTCCATCATCTATACCTTTTATGGAGAGGGAGAGTTGTGAACATGGTTACTCATATAAATCATTGGTGGTTTGGGTTGAAGAAGTAGGCCATTGGGGCTGTGGAGCATTCTCTTGGGTGAGAGAAATGTTGGGAATAGGTTTCCTTGTGTGCTATCCTAGTAGGTGTCAAAATGTTTGAGAGTAGCCTTGTGTTCCATGTGACACAAAGCCCTTAGAATTCCTAGACAACATGTTGATGAATCCTTGGAAGGGAAGTGGAACAACCGAAGGAATGTTGAGCAGAGAAAGAGTACACTTCTTGGGATGGGACAGGATGTGGAGAATGAGAGGATATGAGTTGGGAACTATTGTTGTAGTTGGAACCTAGTCTTGTCCTTTGTTGTGTTGTTTATCAAAACTTAGTTTGTCTTAGGTAGCCTTTGCCTTGGTGGAATCATATCGCAAGATCGGGGGTGACTTGCTGTTGAGTGTAACACTATGTTTCTCCCAGTTTGTAAATATAACTATAATGGCCAGGAGACTATCACAACCTCAATATGTGTGAATGTTTGATTTGATGGACCTTTGTATAAAAGGTAAATGAATGTAAATTATGTTATTTACTAGAAAATGGATAAGTGTTGCATGACTGCTGGAAGTGAGGTGTACTAAGAAAGACCATGAATTCTATGAAAATAGATGGTGAAGGGGACTAGGAATGGTTGAGTTAACCTTCACCAAAACATTGCCTTACTGAATTTAATTTCTCAAGACCAGAATAGTCCTCTAACCCAATAATGAATTACAGTCAGGCTGGTAGGTGGGAAGACCTCCTCAAGAGTTAATGAGGGTATGGGGCGGAGCACCCACCTGTAAGGCTTCCAGACTTGACCACGGGCTGGAAATTCGAGCCACACACAACCTTGCTGAGGGAGGCAATAAAGGAAGGTGTGGTGGGTAGAGGAAGATCTGTGAAGAGTGCATAGGAGAGGTGAAGTTTTTGGGTTCAAGGAAGAATTAAGAAATGAGCGTTCTAGTCATAGGAAATGGTTGAGAAGGTTATGATACAAGTTGATAAATGAGGCTAGTCCTCCTTGCTTGGTATCGTGTAAATCATTGCCAAGATCCTGCGGGAGGAGGAGAGTAACCTCCATCCCTACTGTTGATGAGACGGAAGAAAAGATTATGTTGCAGAGCATCGTGGTCTAGCTTGGGGGTGGCTAGTAGTAAATTCATTTGGAGTGATTGAGCCTATGGTTGGGTGGAAACAAACACCCCTTTCAACAGTCACTTCATGTTATCTAGTTCTGAAAAGTATTTTCCTTTTTTTATGTGTGGAAATGGAATAATGGATGAATGCTTGGATTTATACATATGTGTATTTATAAATGTTTTCATTGTGGAATGGTTATGGTATCTACATGCCTCCTTCTCCTTGTAAACTTACACTTTCGACCAATAGTTCGTATGCCCAGCTTAGCTCCTGAGGCTTCTTGGGACATGATCTTGTAAGATGACCGAGATAGGAGATATTGTGACAACCTGAACCTATCCGTCTGAAGAGGATGCATTTTCCAGACCCCTTGTCATGCAAATGGAATTTCATACACAAGTCCTTAACCATTTCATGGTAAAATCTCAGGAAGGATAAAGAAAGTGGAAGCCTTAAAAGGGGAGGTCCCTTAGTTTGGAAGACCAGTGGATGAGATCCATTTGAAAGGACCCATATGACCAATACCCAGGAACCTTGGGCTAAGCGTAAGGAAGATATGCTCCCTTGGCTTCAAATCTACAGAAGTTTGGGACTTTGGAGTATGACTGACCTTACCAGCCTTACACGGGCCCAAGGTAATCGGGAGACTCTGTTTCCCGTAAGATTTACTGGCGATAGGCAGTTCCCCAGGTGGTTGGGTGAACCTATCTCACCAACTAAATCTAGATCCGAAACCCCGAAGGCTGGAGCCACGAAGGACCCAAAATCGTAGATCGTGGGATCCTTCGAATCCTTTCCCAGTCATCGATATATCAGGGATGCTTGGAGCTAGTCCCTTTAATTCAGATATTGGATGCTTCATAGGGTAAGAGGAGTTTGCATAACAATACTCCCGAACATCGAATCCCTGAGGTAACCAGAGTCATAGATCTATAAGTCTATGTGACTAGATATCGACTGTGAGATCTAAGAGATTTTGAAAGATGATCAGACCATAGCGAAGAGGTGCAGTAACACCATCCATGGTGATGTGGATTTAAACTTGATGAGCCACATGCCACATGGATTCATGCACATCACCTACCCCATAGGGCCTTTGGAATGGGACACACGTCATCCCAGGTGAGGCCACATGTCGCCCCTGACCCATCTACGTGTCATCCCCTGGTATGTGCCCACCTAGCCAATGTGGTTGGTGAAGGGACTGGAACTCCAGGAGTCCAAAAGTTCATAACTATGGAGGATTTGGAGTATAGTATCAAAGAGAGTCCAAAGAGACCCAAAGCCTAAAGTAGCAGAGTAGATATGAGCCATCCATTAGTAAGGACAGGTGTCGCCAGCTTCCGCACTCTGGAGCAAAAGTACTTCGGAAGAGTTGAAGAGTGGAGGGTCGAGAAATCCCGAAAGCCGAAGCATTAGAGTCCATCATGACCATTAAATACATGAGGATGAGTGGCAAAAGATATGCCACTTCAAAGAAAAGTCACCCTGGAGGGAAAGAGGTGTATGGAAACCTCGAAACTGCCAAGTCAATCTCATCCGTTGGCTATGAAAGGAGTGTGGACCGTAGATTTGACCCGTGTGTATCCGCGACTCCGAATTTCGATGGAATTGGAGTCAGGTGAGTCAAGAACACCCGAAGTTCGAAGTTCCGAAGTACACGAGAAACATATTGAGTCGGAATCATGTGGAGGTCTCGTGGCCTCAAACAATGAACACCCGAGGAACTTGCGAGAGGTATATCCACCAGTTCTGAACTCATTCTTAAGCATGGTGGTTGTGGTTGGAAATCTTTGGACGAGCACAACGGGATTGAGACCCCAAATGGAGGTCTTGATTTTCTTAAGAAGAACAAAATTTCGACACCCCACCATGGGTTGCAATACTTGGTCTACTTGGGCTCATGAAAGAGTCACGTAGGAACCTTATTTAAAGGACTTTTAAGGGTGATACCCTATTTTAATTCTCCCTCAAATAGTTTGGTTTAACTTTTACTGCAGAAATTAATGTAGTTTTCTACTTTGTGTGTATTTAAGAAATATGAACTGTGTGTCACCTATGAATTAATAGACCGATGGCTAATAGTGAGTGTTTTTTCAACACTCAAGTAGTCAGTTAATCACAGGAAACAACAAGTATAAAGTATGGTGATGCGCCATGAAGTGGGGGATGGCTCCCACAATAGAGATGAAGAATCTGATGAGAGGAGGGCGGTAAAGACCCCTCCAGATCTAGCTGAAACTTTAAGGAGCCTCATGGCCAAATTATAGATCTGCAAGGTTAACAATGAGAGATTGATAAAGGAGCAAGAGAAAAAAATGAAAATTAATGTAGTCTTTCTACAAATCTTATCTGACATACAAAGACAACTGTAGCATGGACCTGCAACCAGTCATGTGGACCGACGACACACGAAGAGAAGTCAAAGTCCACCTGAAATAAAAAAAACGTGGTCCCATAAGTGACCACACAGGCAAAAGTGCCTCGAGGAAGGCCCACCCTGGAGGCAGGGGACCCTCATCGGGAGAGTCCTATGGAAACTGGTGAATCCTAGGGGGCTTCTAGTAGCAAAACTAGCTCACATTCTCAGAAGAAGGGAAAGAATAGAAAGCATTCCAAAAGTCATGACCCTGAAGAGTTCAAGAAATCCAAACCACCCTCTTTTGATGTGGAAATTAAGAAAGGGGAAGAGGCAGAAGCTTGGCTGCTTGGTTTAAAGAAGTACTTCAGAGTCCATGACTACTCTGAAAACTTGAAGGATCGAATAGCCATCTTGAACTTGAATGGTAAGTCTTCCATTTGGTGGGAAGATCATAGGAATGTGAAACGAATCCATGAGAAGGAATTTTCATGGAAACAATTTGAGAAATACTTCAAGAAGAAGTATTTGTCAGAGAAATACTTTGATGGGAAGACTAAGGAGTTTTATGAACTCAAGTTGGGACAATTAACCATGGAGGAATATATCAATAAATTCCTTGAGCTGATAAGGTATGTACCCTACATAAAGGATGAAAAGGTAAAAGTGCAGTGATTTACCAGTGAGTTACCTCAGACCTACCAGAACAGGATTGAGTTTGACAAGCCCAAGACCTTAGAAGACATTATCTGAAAGGAAAGGTATTGTTATGAACAATTTGGGAGCCAGATATAACCTCGAGAGGATTGGAAGAAGAAGAATAGTTCGGGATTCAATAAGAAGAGGATTAAATCCTCAAGATTTAATAACTATAGGAAGGAATCTAGGATAATCCTTCCTTCTAGAAGTGTATATCAGAAAAATTTTCCCTCTCATAGTGGAAATAAACCTTTTGGAGCAACCCCGGGAAAGACAGATAATCCAAAGAAGGAACCCTTGAAATGTTGGGGTTGTGGAGAAGAAAATCTACTGAGGGACTATCCACATAGACAATAGAATGGTAGGAGAGTTTACAACAACCAAGAAGCTACCAACATCAATGATGTGGCTAGGAGTATGCCACAGATTTATGCAGCCATGGATAATAAACAAGCCGACCACCAAGCTTCAGTGGTGGAGATGGAAGGTATGATTTCCAACCATCTAGTTTCTATTTTAATTGACCCTGGTTCTAATTTGATTTATGTGTCCCCTCAGACTGTTGATAAGTGTAAACTGCAACCATTTAGGCATGTTAAGCCATGGTTAGTACAACTGGCCATTGGCACCAAAATAAAAGTAGAAGAGGTCATACCAACATGCCAATTCAATATGGATGGATTGCCCACTCAAGATACCCTTAACATACTTCCCCTAGGATCTTATGACTTGTTGATTGGTATGGAATGGCTAGCGGCATATAAAACTAAGTTGGATTGTTACCATAAAGCCTTAGAATGTGTAAATGAAGAAGGGAGAAAGATAACCCTTTGAGGAATTTAGAATCTTGTCTCAGTGAGACAAATATCAACACTTCAAATGAAAAAGTATTATAGAAAGGGATGTCCTCTATATGAAATATAGGTGTTGAAATCGGTTGAGGATGACAAACCAAACCTAGAGGACCACCCCATATTAAGATAATATAGAGATGTGTTTCCAGAAGAGGTACCGAGTCTACCTCCGATAAGAGACATTGACTTCTCCATAGAGATTTCACCAGGATCAGTGCTAGTGTCTAGGACACCCTATAGGATAAGTACAACCGAGCTAGTTGAGCTTAAGATATAGCTAAAGGAAATGATGGATAAAGGATACATCTAGCCCAGTGTGTCTCCATGGGGAGCATCAATCTTGTTTGTGAAGAATAAATATGGAACCCTCTGACTATGCATAGATTATAGACAACTCAATGAGAAAACCATAAAGAAAAATTACCCCTTACCAAGAATCGATGACTTGGTTGACCAATTAGGGGGTGCTTCCATTTTCTCAAATATTGACTTGAGGTCTGGATACCATCAATTCCAAATCAAGGATGAAGACATCCACAAAATAGCCTTCAGGATAAGGTATGGTCACTATGAATTTATGGTGGTGCCATTTGGGTTAACCAATGCCCCTGCCACTTTTATGTGATTGATGAACAATGTACTCAACAAATTCCTAGACACATTTGTATTGGTTTTTATTGATGATATATTAATATACTCAAAGAATAGAGAGTAGCATGAAGAACATATTATAATTGTACTTCAAGTGCTAAGAGAGCATCATCTCTACGCTAAGTTTAGAAAGTGTGACTTTTTCCAAAAACAAGTACATTACTTGGGCCATGTTATATCTGAAGAAGGGGTGGCAGTAGACCATGACAAGATCAGATCTATCATGGAATGGCCTGCCCCAAAGGATGTATCTGATACCAAATCCTTTATGTGCTTATCAAGATATTATCAAAGGTTCATAAAAGGATTTTCCAAGATTGGTTGTCCAATCACTGCCCTCGAGAAAAATGAGGTTAAATTCACCTAGACATCATAATGTGAAGAAATATTTCAGGAACTAAAATACCTTCTGAACCATGCATCCGTGCTGAATATTGCAGACCCGATAATGAATACCTCATGTGTAAAGATGCCTTAAAGGAAGGACTTGGAGGAGTCCTTATGCAAGAATGACGTGTAATTTGCTATGAGTCCAGAAAATTGAATGAGCATGAAATCAATTATGCGACCCATTATCTGGAGTTGGCTGCAATAGTGCATGCTTTAAAAATGTGGAGGAATTACCTTTTGGGTAGGAGGTTTGTACTTATGACATGCCATTGTGGGTTGAGGCATCTGTTTGATCAACCAAAACTCAATTCCAGGCAAGCTAGGTGGATGGCTCTCCTTAGTGAGTTTGATTTCAAAATCAAACACATCAAATGAAAGAAAAATAGGGTGGCCAATGCCCTTAGCAGAAGTGAGAAAATGATTCACCTGGCAGTGGTAAGCACTTGTGAATCTAATGTCAGGGAGAGGGTAAGAAATGCGCAATATATGGATGCATTTTTCAATACCTTGACATCATACCTAAAGCAAGAGCCCACAGGGCTAAAGTATGAAGGCTATCAGATGCTTGATGAAGGCATCTTGACCTACAAAAATAGATTGTATATTCCAAATTGTGATGACATGAAGAGGTTCATAATGGATGAACTACACAAGAGACCATATACTGGTCACCCATGATATCAAAAAATGATCACGACCACTAGGAAACAATTCTATTAGCATGGACTGAAAAAGGAAATAGTTGACTATCTAGACAAGTGCCTAGAATGCCAGAAAGTTAAGGAAGAAAAATGACACCTAGCAGGGTTGTTACAACCTATACCAATTCCATAATGGAAATGGGAAACCATTTCCATGGATTTCATCACTGGATTACCAAAATCAGCCAGGCACAATGATGACATCATGGTAGTATTGGAAAAATTGAGCAAGTATGCTCACTTCATTCCTGTCAAATCAACTTGCAAAGAAATAGATATTGTCAACATCTTCATGAAGGATATATTTAGACTACATGGCATGCCTAGGGAGATTTTATCTGACAGAGATAAAAATTTCACTTCAAGATTTTGGAAATCCTTGATGGCTGGTTTTGAGACTAAATTGTTGTTTACAATAGCCTATCACCCTCAAACCGATGGACAGACAGAAAGAGTAAACCAAATATTAGAAGAAATGTTAAGGATGCATGTAATGCATCATCCTAAGAAGTGGGAAGACTACCTGCCATTGGTAGAATTTGCCTACAACAATGGTTATCAAGAGTCACTGAAGATGACCCCTTTTGAAGCCCTCTATGGTAGACCGTGCAAGACTCTATTCAGCTGGAGTAATCTAGTGGATAGAATTACAATTGAACCCGACATGCTGAAAGAAATGGAACAACAAGTGATTCAGATAAAGCAAAATCTAAAAATTGCTCAGGATAGACATAAAAGTTACGCCGACAGAAAGAGAAATCCCAGAGAGTTCAAGACAGGAGACCATGTCTATCTCAAAGTTAGGTCTAGGAAGAGTTCCCTGAGATTGGGAGCTTGTGCCTAGCACCATGATATTATGGACCCTTTTAAGTTCTAGATAGAGTGGGAATTGTATCCTATAGGCTAGAACTCCCTCCCATAGTAAAGGCACATAATGTTTTCCATGTTTCATTATTGAAGAAATATGTACATGATTCTAATCATATAATTGACTGTTCTGTGATCTAGGTGGAGTCAGAGGGAGAAATATTTCCAGAACCTCAATGCATATTAGACAAGAAATAAACCCCACTCATGAACTGAACCATTTCATAGGTCAAGGCGCAGTGGAAACACTTTGGCCCAGATGAGGCTACGTGGGAAATGGAGAATGCCATGAGACAAGCATATCCATTTTGGTCACTTATGTATATATAGAGCATGTTGACAGATAGAACATCGAGGACAATGTTCCTTTAAGGGCGAGGGAATTGTAACACTCTGTTTCCACCAGTTTGTAAATATAACTATAATGGACAAGAGACTATGGAAACCTCAATATGTGTGAATGTTTGATTTGATGGACCTTTGTATAAAAGGTCAATGAATGTAAATTTTGTTATTTACTAGAAAATGGATAAGTGTTGCATGACTGCTGGAAGGGGGGTGTACTAAGAAATACTGCGAATGCTATGAAAAGAGATGGTGAAGGGGAATAGGAATGGTTGTGTTAACCTTCACCAAACCAATACCTTACTAGATTTAATTTCTCAGGACCAGAACAGTCCTCTGACCCATAAATGAATTACAGTCAGGCTGGTAGGTGGGAAGACATCCTCAAGAGTTAATAAGGGGATGGGGTAGAGCACCCATCTGTAAGGCTTCTAGACCTAACCATGGGCTGGGAATTTGAGCCACATGAAACCTTGTTGAGGGATGCAAGAAAGGAAGGTGGTGGGTAGAGGAAGACCTGCGAAGAGTGCAGAGGAGAGGTGAAGTTTTCAGGTTCAAGGAAGAACTAGGAAATAAGCGTTCTGGTCATAGGAAATGGATGAGAAGGTTATGATACAAGATGATAAATGAGTCCGGTCCTCCTTGCTTCGTAATGTGTAAACCATTTTGAATATCCTACAGGAGGAGGAGAGTAACCTCCATCCCTACTATTGCTGAGCCAGAAGAAAATATTATGTTGTAGAGCATTGTGGTCTAGCTCGGGGGTGGCTAGTGTTAAATCCGTTTGGAGTGACTGAGCATATGGTTGGGTGGAAATGGGCACCCCTTTCAACAGTCGCTTCACGTTATCTGGTTCTGATAAGTATTTTTCTTGTTTTATGTGTGGAACTGGAACAATGGATGAATGCCTATATTTATCCATATGTGTATTTATAAATGTTTTCTGTGTGGAATTGTTATGGTATGTACATGCCTCCTTCACCTTGTAAACTTACACTTTCGACCAATAGTCTGTATGCCTAGATTATCTCCTGAGGCTTCATGGGACATGAGCTTGTAAGACGACCGAGATAGGAGATATTGTGACAACCTAAACCTGTCCATTCAAAGAGGATGCCTTTTCCAAACCCCTTGTCATGCGACCAAAATTCCAAACCCAAGTCCTTAACCATTTCATGGTAAAATCTCAGGAAGGATAGCAAAAGTGGAAAGCTTAAAAGGGGAGGTCCCTTAGTTTGGAAGACCAGTGAACGAGATCCATTTGAAAGGACCTATATGACCAATACCTAGGAACCTTGGGCTAAGCCTAAGGAAGATATGCTCCCTTGGCTTCAGAGCTCCAGAAGTCTGGGACTTCAGAGTATGACTAACCTTACCAGCCTTACACGGGTCGAAGGTAATCGGGAGACTCAGTTTCCCATAAGATTGATCAACGATAGGAGATTCCCCAGGTGGTTGGGTGAACCTATCTTGCCAACTAAACCAAGATCCGAATTCCTGAAGGTAGGATCCATGAAGGACCCAAAACCGTAGATCATGGTATCCTTCAGATCCTTTCCTAGTCGTTGATATATCAGGGACGCATGGCGCTATTACCTTTAATTCAGATATTGGATGTTTCGGGGGGTAAGAGGACTTTGCATAGTAATACTCCTGAATGCTAAATCCTTGTGGTAACCATAGTCATAAATATATAAGTCTACGTGTCTAGATCTCGACTGTGAGATCTGAGGGATGTTGAAAGACGATTAGACTAGAGTGAAGAGGCGCAGTGAAGCCATCCATGGTGACGTGGATTTAAAATTGACGATCCATGTGCCACCTAAATTCATGCGCATCACCTACCCCATAGGACCTTTGGAACGTGACACGCTTCATCCCAGGTTAGGCCACATGTCACCCTTGGCCCATCTACCTGTCATCCCCTGGTACATGCCCACCTAGCCAATGTGGTTGGTGAAGGGACTGGAACTCTGGGAGTCCAGAACTTTGGAACTCTCAAGGATTTGGAGTATAGTATCGAAGACAGTCCAAAGAGACTTGAAGCCCGAAGTAGTGGAGTAGATCTGAGCCATCCATTGGTAAGGACATGTGTCGCCAGCTTCCGCACTCTAGAGAAAAAGTACTCTAGAAGAGTTGAAGAGTGGAGGGTCGAGAACTCTTGAAGGCCGAAGCACCGAAGTCCATCGTGAAAATTTAATAGAGGAGGATGAGTGGAAGAAGATCTGCCACTTTGAAGAAAAGTCACCCTGGAGGGAAAGAGTTGTATTGAACCCTCAGAACTCCTGAAGTCAATATCAACCATTGGAAGGAGTGTCGACCACATATTTGACCCGTGTGTGTCTGTGAGTCCGAAGTTCAGAAAAATTAGAGTCAGGTGAGTCAAGAACACCCGAAGTCCAAAGTTCTGAAGTGTACGAGAAACATATTGAGTCAGATCCACGTGGAGGTCCCATGGCCTCGACCAATGAACACTCAAGGAACTTGGGAGAGGTATATCCGCCAGTTCTGAGCTTGGTTCTGAGCATGGTGACTGTGGCTGGAAAGCTCTGGACGAGCAGAATGGGATTGAGACCTCGAATGGAGGTCTTGATTTTATTAAGAAGAATGAAATTTCGATGCCACACCATGGTTGTGTTACATTGAGAGTGAATGGACAACATAGTCTATGGATGGGAGGAACGTTTGAGATCTACAACCAGTCAACAATTTTAATTAAAATATAAGTGTGTTTTATGTGTTTATAATGATTTATGTGTGGTAAATTCTATTAAATATATTGTGGTATATGTTTATATATTTATGCATAAATTTTATGTGTTAGAATTGCATATTGGTTACATATGTAGGGCATGTTAATTAAAAAATGGTATAAGAGAAAAAATGTTGTGTGGCGTGGCTCACCTTGTAGGTTTGGGATGTTACACATTCTTACTCTACTGAAAGGTATTTTGTTATTAAGTCTATGTTTGAGTATTTCTGTAAAATATCATTGGCTCAAGTCCTTCATGTAGTATGATAACTTCTTAGTGGGAATGACATCGGGAATGCTTATAGTGTTATGAATAGTTGTAGAGAGCCTTGGGGTAGAGCATATCAGTTCAATATAATTTTAGCGAGTATGGCCATGCACCTCAATTTGTCTCTCCTCGATGATACCAATAATTAGTATAATTGTCAAAATTTTGCTAGCCCTACACTTGGAGGGATGAATAATATCCTCATATGAATCGTATGTACCCTACGTCAAAATGAAATTTTCACCACTATGTGACTATATATATCCTCATGTGAATCATGTTTATTTTTCTCTTGTTAATTTTTGCATACAAATTTATTACATATGTATTTTATTCCCATAGCTTTGCTCGTTTTCCAACAATTGGTATCAAATCCAAGACTTTTGGTCTTGGGAGAGCACAAATATAAAATTATTAGTTCTCATAATTAATAAATGGATGCGTGTTATTCCTACATAAGAATGAGTGACCAATGATTATAAGATTTGTTTTTGTTTGGTTGTGGGTGCATGTAGAATGGGTCTAGTTGGATATTCCTTCAATAAACTCGTGAAATTTTTTGACCAACATTATATGTGTACTTGCATGGGTGTTTTGGGTTTGTCCCTATTATAAAAGTGGTTGTGCTCGTTTAACCATAGAAAATATAGCAATATTGTCACCCAACAATAGGCACAAATGCCACCCCCGAGCACCTTAACCTTGACAGAGAAGAATTTTGGTAGAAAATAAATAGCCAACCAAGGCTAATGCACCAAGAAAATATAACCAAGACTGATAATAAAATCCAATAGAGAAAAACCGAAATCACATGTTTGCAGTACCTGCAGCTATAGCTACCCTCCATAATTACGCACTAAATTTCTGCAGTGCGCACTATTGAATTTCTACAGTTGCGAGTTGTGTCTTACAAATGATCTCTGGTGTCCTATATTTAAATTGTTCCTCCTTAACTTTCTAGGCCTTCTTCTCATTCTAGAGGCTAAAAACTCAATATTAAATGTTTCCTTTAGCGACTTGTGTTCTAGGGTTATGTCCAGTGCTTTAGGGTTTCTCTTGCTTCCTGGAATATTCTAATCTCATCAAAGGTCACAAGCGGAGGTTAATACCTCCCGTGGCTACCATAATATCAACACTCCCTTCTAGATAGGGAGTTATAAAAGGAAATGGTCTTGAGCACAAACAAACCATTCAACTGGTAACATCATCATAGCCACACAGGCTATCTCATGACCAAATCATCATCACCGTCATCATTATCCAACTGGATAATATCCATGACAATGAGTACAATGTCATTTGATAGAACACAATTGTGTCTATCCATAGTAGTACAAAACTATTATCCAATGGTACACAACCATACCAAGTAGTGCATGACTACCAACCAATGACACATAGTCACAATCAGTGGAATGCATCCACCACAATAGTATACAACTACTATCTAGAGACATACAGTCTCTACAATGGTCATATCATCTAATATCAACTTGCATAAACAATATCATGATACAAGTTGATTCATCTGGGCCATTCTTCCACTCACATTTGTGAGATCTGGAAGAGAATATGCCCACATATAGTAAAAATATCAACCATGGGCTATTTGGACTATTCTTCCCAATCATGGAAGAATAATTGTCCCTGATTTCTGAGCCTAGACCATTCACCTAACTGGGCCATTCCTCTGGCACTAATCATAGTGCAACCTGGATAGAATGATTCTACCCTAGGGAATGCATGTCCTTGATTGTTGAACCTGGACCACTCACCTAACTGGGCCATTACTCCGACACTAAACAGAGTGCAACCTAGAGAGAATGAGTCTTCCTTAGGGAATGACTATCCGAACCATTTCCTAAGGAAATGACTATCCTGCACCAACCTCCAAAACGGACCATTCTTCGAAATTGCTCACAACTGTGAACTTTGAAAGAATGACTTCCGCGCGAGGCAAACCATTCTACTTGACCACTACTGAGAGTGAATTCCAAGAAGAATGAATGTCCTGGACCATTCCCCCACACTGGCTACAAGGGGAATTACTGTCTATGGTACATCATCAATCTATCGGACCATTTTCTGAACTGGAAAATGCATGTTTGTCAGAAAATCTCAAACCACTTTCCTAAATGGAAAGGAACTTCCCATCCTGGACCATTTTCAAAACTGGAAAATGACTGTCCATAAAGAAATGATATATATATCAGTGCTCCCTCCCAACCCGGGGAGCCATCTCTTCCCTTTCAACTAAGGGAGTTATCTCCATGAGTCCCAACTTGTCTCGTAAGTATACAAACTTTATCCTGGACAAAGGCTTTGTCAAAATATCTGTTATTTGCTCATCTGTGGAGATGTACTAGAGTTTCACTTCTCCTTCCTAGACTTTATCATGAATAAAGTAGTATTTGATCTCAACATGTTTGGATCGATCATGAAACACTAGGTGTTTGGATATCCTTATACAACTCTGATTTTCACAGTATATTATGGTTGAATTTGGTACTTGATCAAATAATCCAGAAATCATCTTCCTCATTCATACTGGTTCTGTACATGCCTCACATGCTTCAATATATTCTGCTTCTATTGTGCTGAGTGAGACAAAATTCTATTTCCTGCTGCCCCAAGATATCATAGTAGATCCCGAGATGAAACACATCCTTGAAGTACTCTTTTTGTCTTCTGCACTCCCTGCCCAATTTGAATCTGTGAATCCAGGAAGTTGTATATCAATGGATGAGGTATATCTTAAACCATAGTTTAGCATCCCATGAATATGTCTTAGAACATTCTTTGCAACTATCCAATGCTCATGTATGGTTTCCACCCAGAGCTAGCTTAGGGTGTTTACAACAAATCAAATATTTGGTCAAGTATTCACTAAATATATTAATGACCCAATCAATTTCCGATATAGGGACGGGTCTACTAGATCAAAGTCTGAGTCTCTTAATTTTCTTATATATTTGGTCATAGGAGTGTCCATGGATTTGCAATTCATCATTCCAAACTTCTGAAGAATCTTCACTGCATACTTTCCTTGTCCAAGGAATACTTCACCATGCTTCTGTCGTACTTCTAGTCCCAAGTAATAATGTATGAGACCAAGGTCTTTCATATCAAACTTAGAAGCTAGTTCCTTCTTACATTGGGTGATGAGAGACTCTCCACCTATCAAGAATAAATCATTGACATATAATAGTAGAATCGCAGGTGCATTTTCATGCATTTTTAGTAGCGGTTTGGATCTACATGACTCTTGGAGAAACCAAGTCTTACTAAGTAGTTGTCTATTCTATCATACCAAGATCTTGGAGCTTGCTTGAGTCCATACATGGATTTATTTAATATGCAAACATGAGTGTCTCTAGAATGTAATTCAAATCTTTGAGGTTGTTCAATGTATACTTCTTCTTCGATTGCTCCATTGAGAAAAGTTGTCTTTACATCCATCTGATGTAAAATCCATCCCATGGAAGCAACAAGAGACCTAATGGTTCAAATAGAAGTATATCTGGAAACATGAGAAAAAGTATCATCATAATATTATCCCTCCTTTCGAGATAACCCTCAAGCTATGAACCTTTCTTTGTATTTTTCCACACTTCCGTCTGTTGCATGTTTGATCTTATAGACCCATTTTGAAGTTACTACTGATTTTTCTTTGGGTCTAGGTAAAATTTCCCATACATCATTTTTCATGATGGACTAGTGTTCTTCTGTCATGGCTTCTTTCCATTGTTTCTTTTGAGTTGCCTCTTCAAATGTGGTGGGTTCTTTATTTATAAGCTTTGTCATACGTGTTGCATAGCTGGAGAATCTTTTGGGAATTTTTCTTTCTCTGAAGGTGCCACTTGGGGCTTTGAGTCTTTCTTCTTCTTGTAGAGTAGCTTCAAGACAGGATGGATGTTTCCTATTTTTGGGTACAATGACTGATTAAATAGGTTCACATGGTTGCATCAGATGATCAAGTTTTTCTATTTCTTCATTCTAACTTTCTGGAAGACATGTGATTTATTTTTTAGGCTCTTCATGCTCTTCTTCTTCTATAGTTTCTTCTATGGATTTATTGAAATCCATCTTTTCATTGAAGGTTACGTCTCTGCTGACTTCAACCTTATGTTGTTTCGGGATATAGATTTTGTAGGATTTGGATGATTCATTGTATCCCACAAATATGCCTTTCTTTTCTGAGGGTTCTAGTTTCTTCCTTTTATCCTTAGGTATGTGAATGTAAACAAGACATCCAAAGATTCTTAAGTGTTCCACATTAGGTTTCTTTTCTGAGAAGGATTCTTATGGAGTCATATCCTTCAATATGTGATGGGGACTTATGTTCTGAACATATATTATTGTCATGGTTGCTTCTCCCTACAAATACATAGATAAACCTTGATCGTTCATTAGTGCCTTCATAGTTTATTCAATAGATATATTCTTCCTTTCTGCTACACCATTTTGTTGAGGATTATGAGGAAAAATTAGCTCCCTCCTAACCCTTGTCGATTTGAAAAAGGAAACAAATTCCTTGGATGTGTATTCCCCTCCATTATCTATTCTCAAGGTCTTGATTTTCTTGTTTGTGAGGTTCTCTATTTTTGCTTTGAATTCTTGAAACTTGCTGAAAACTCCATCCTTAGTCTTCAAGATATATAACCAAGTCTTTCTTGAGTAATCATCTATGAAGATTAAATAATAAAAAGAACCTCCTAGATATTTGAATGGCATAGGACCGCAAACATATGAATGTATTAGATATAGGATTTCCTTAGATCTATTATTGCTGCTTGAGAATGGTTTCTTAACATTTTTACCACGAGCACATCCTTTGAAAATTCCTTCATGTGTAGATTGTAGTTCTGGTATTCTTTCAACCATATTTTTTAGGAAAGGTAATGCTTGATAGTTGATATGAGAATACCTTCTATGCCAAATTTCATTGGGATTGACTTCATCGTGTACAAGAGATTCATCATTTCGTTCTAGTAGTATGTATAGTCTTCCTTCATAAGTTCCAATAACTCTAGCATTCTCTATGATGGAGTGTCTAGACCAAGATAATACTTTTCCATCTACAAAGGCTATTATGTTTCCTTTGTATTCTAGGAAAGATATGGATACAAGATTCTTTTCTTTATAAGACATTGCTCAAATGAACATTGTTGCATGTTTTCAATTTGATGGAGGCTTGACCAATTCCTTCGACTGGATAGGTGTTCTTATCTCCAAGTTCTACCTTGTAAGATGTACTCTTTTCATTCATATTAGAGAGTTTGACTTGGTCTCCTGTTATATGCCTGGAAGCTCCACTATCAATTATCCACATGTTATCTTCAAGAGTTCATGTGAGAGATGAATAGTGTAGATGATCTGTCTTTTCATTTATGATTTTTGTTGACTGATAACTGATCAAGCTTTGAATTTGACCCAAAATATCAACCTTGACATTTTTTCCTTCTCAGAGTTCCAAAAGGTGAACTAGACTAAGGTGCACTAGAATATCTTCTCCTTGAGTAAGGTGTTCCATCATAAGGTGTTGGGAAAGATATTTAGGGTTTTACAACTGCACCTGCTAGTAACCCTAGCGACAGTGCTTCAGTAACTGTACTTGATAGAAACCCTAGTGATGGTTCTTCAACAAGCTTGATAACCTTATGGCTTAAATTCCTTCTAGTGGTTAGACTGAACAAAGGAGGTGTGGGCCCATAACCTGTTAGAAAATTGGGTGTGATCGTTTAACCATAGACAATATAGAAATCTTGTCACCCAACCATAGGCACAAATGCCACCCCTGAGCACCTTAACCTTGATAGAGAAGAATTCTGGTAGAAAATAAAAAGATAACCAAGGACAATACAACAAGAAAAGATAACCAATACTAATAAGAAAGTACAGCCCAGAAAAACCAAAATCAAAGGTTTGCAGTAGCTGCAACTACAACTACCCTCCAGACTTGCGCACTAATTTTTTGCAGTGCACACTATTGAATTTCTGCAGTTGTGAGGTATTTCTTGCAAATGAGCTCTAACATCCTATATTTATACTGTTCCTCCTTATATGTCTGGGCCGATGTAACACAACCATGGTGGGGCGTAAAAATTTCATTCTTCTTAAGAAAATCAATATCCTCATTCGGGGTATTGACTTTCCTTTCTTCTCTTCCAGAGATTTCCAGCCGCGGTCTCCATTCTCCAAACCAAGATCAGAGATGGAAGATAGCCTCTCCCAAGTTCTTCGAGTTCTCCCATCCCTCTATACTCGCATATGACCATAGGATATGACTAGATGCCAAGAAAATAGGTGCCAAGACAACCACCACGTGAATCCTCCGAAGTGGCAAACCTTCAAAGTTCACGATCCGACGTCATGTGCCCTCAATAGTTTCAACGGTTTAGATTCTCTTTGGGACTTTGACGTTGGATATTTTTAAATATTCCCATGCCTTTTTCCTCCGAAATACTCTGTACCCGGAGTTACATATCGAGTTTAACACGTCCCTTCGCGATCGACGACCGTGAATCACTTCATATATTCGGGCTTTGGGAGTCTCCACCTCTCCACACTTGTTTTCTCCCAGAGTGCTTTCACCCGAAGTCGACAATATTTCAACATGTGTCTTCCATAGATCGACGACTGCAAATCACTTTGGCTCTTCGGGCTTCACAAGTTTCAACCTCTCCATGCTTTCTCTCTCTCAGAGTACTTTCGCCCGAAGTTGATGATCTGTCGATGCGTTTCTCCCATAGATCGACGACCGCAAATCACTTCGGCTCTTCAATCTTCAAGACTTTCAATCTCTCCACACTTGCTCTCTCCCAGAGTACCTTCACCCAAAGTCAATGATCTGTCGATGCGTGTCTCCCACAAATCGATGACTGCAAATTACTTAGGATCTTCGGGCTTTGGGAGTTTCAACCTCTCCACACTCGCTTTCTCCCGGAGTGCTTTCACCCGAAGTCGACAATATTTCAACGCATATAATATCTCCCAGTAGTGCCCTAGTTATATTATGAATTGTAATCATGTTTATGAATTGTAATCATGTTTTGTAGGCTGGTGATCTGAGTATCGATAATTTGGTGGGCTTATGTGTTTGTTAGGCCAGAGAGCCTAAGTGTTAAGGCCAGGAGCCTAATTTTGTATATGTAATTATGCAGATTATTAATATAATATATGAACATCGTTGCGTGCTGACTGACCATGAAGAAAGAGTGACGGGGGACTAAGCTTCCACGGATTGGGTAAGGGAGAGGGGCCTGAAAAGTTGGAAGAGGGGATAAGCTGGAGGGCTTAATTACTTGAATAATAATTTATTATTATGCCAAAGCTATGTGAAAAACATGTTATTTTTATCCTAAGTCCTGGGAGGGGAAACACATGCAACTCCAACATGTGCAAAAAGGGAACGTGTACTTGATGGAGTGCATGCAGCTTCATGGGCGACATGTGTCGGCCCAGGAACATGCAATTTAACCCAAGAATTGAGTTGTGAGGAGGGTCTGTACTCCATTCTATCATCGACAATCTGAACCATTTTGAGTCGGTGAACGAGATCTGCTTAATTTTCCTATCACGCAATCCTGAAAACCAGAACCAGAAGTCGACCGATGTATTCCTGTAAATTATGTGGCCTCTATATTTGTCCTTTGCAATATTCATGCATGCACCTGAGACCCGAAATTCGTCACCTGAGTCGTTCTATGATTCTTCCATACTCCGCCTGAGTTTGCTAGAATCCTTCCCAAGAACCCTTTTGTCTCTGCACTGGACCTTTGCATAGCCACGCACCTTTGAAGCTGACCCGCGTCTTCTGTGAAACCTGAGCAATTTTCTATGCCATGTGTGTTATAACTGTGGGTTGTAGTGGCCACGATGTCCCTTGCCTAAGTGTGGTTGGCTACTGTCATCCGTTCCTTGCTAAGCCTTGTTTTCCTCCTTTTGCTAGAGCGAAGCTGAAGAAGTAAGCTATCAGGCCTGTGTGCAACACCCTTTCCAGATGAGAGAAGTGGTTGTAATTGAAGAAGTAGGTTGTCAGGCCTGTGAGTGACTCTCTCCAGGTGAGAGAGTGAGCGAAAGAAGTGAGAAATCCTAGAAGGGATCCTATAGCTACCACAAAGCTCGGATAATTCCGGTCCAGTCTGTTGTTGAAGCCCAAGGCAAGGGAGGTTTAGCAGCCAAAGGACTGTCTTGGTGATAGTGAAGGTGTATACTCCCAAGTTGGGACAGGCATGTGGGGAATGAGAGTCTGTCAGCAGTGGGAATAAGTGGCTCCTGGAAGAGAATCCTTCCTCATAAACTGTGTGTCTTCCATTGACCTTGCCTAGCCTAGGATTCCCTTTCCCGGTGGAGCTGGGTCCCATCTCGGGGGTGACCTACTGCTGAGAGTGATGAGAAACACGGTCTAAGGCTGGGAGGTTCGTGGAAGGTCTGCACGAATTTGGTGGTGTATTATAGTTTCAAAGATAAGTATCATTATGTGTTTAATTCTCTACTTAATGAAAGTGCATGTTTTGTGATACTTGTAATATTATCATGTATTCCGTTGCAAGTTTGAATTGTTTTTAATTTTGTTTAAGTTTGTATGACAACAATAAATCCATGTCAAATGTGTTAATTTGATTTAATGATTATTATTTATAAATAATGCATGTTATATATATATAAGTATAAGAATGTTTCCGCGTAGTAGCGTTGCTCGACAAGTGGGTTGATGGTCGGGGATGTTACAATATGGTATCAGAGCCATAGTTTCAATGCTGAGCGTAGATGGGATGGATAAGTGGTCTTTGGTCAGGAGGAACAGTGGTAGAATAAAACCACAGCTGGCGTGGTATTTGACCACGGAGAGAGAGAGCGCTCAACACTTGGGGTGTTGGAGCCGTAGGATCTGTCGGGAGAAGGAGAATCCTTCACGACCGTCAAATCTAGTAGTGTTGCGAGGTAGTTAGACATGAATTTCTTTGGAAATCCACAGAGTAACAGAGTTCGTTCTGTGCCATAGGATATTTTCATAATGAAGGGAAATCCCTTACGACCGTCATATTTGGGGAAGGTGTAGAGGAGTTAAACTATAATCCCTTCAGACTTCGTGACTTCAGTGAAGTTTGATGCCATAAAAAAGAGAAGGATCGAAACCTGAAGCTCCAAAGTTGATCTACACTGTAGATCTAGAGAGGAGAGATCGACCGTTGGATCAAGCCAATTTCGAAAGGTCAAATGCAGTGGTGAAGGGAGAAATCTCCTGAAGAGCTGAAGTGGTGAGTCATGATGATGTCACCTGGAGGTGACTTGGACACATGGGATGTGTGCCACATGTCAGTTGGTCTATAACTCGTGGATAATTGAAATGGAATTTGGAACGTGACGAGTGTCACCCACCTGAATGGGCCACGTATCAGTCGCTAGTATGCCACCATGTGGAATCCTGTGTGAGCAAGGTTAGTGGGGCCCGAGGTTACGTAACGTAGTTAAGGGTCGGAGGACCCACATTGGTGTTGATCACAATACATCAAGATCGACGCCCAAGACGCATTGCGGGGACCCAAGTTGCACGAGAGATAATTCTCCAATGCGGTCCCACAATCCAAACCGTGGTTTCACTAAGGGGTTACGTTTCAGTGTCACAAGAATTGTGGGATGAAAGGTGGGTTACTCCAAAACCACCATTGCATGCCCCCGCAATTGGGAAAACATTAAGTGATGTAATGTATTGACGTCACCTAAGGTGACGTGGAAGTGTTTGAAGATTAATGGTTCGGGGTGTGCGGATTTGAAAATCTTCTGAAGTCCCGAAGTCCTGGAACTCAGACGCCTGAGGTTCCACCGTGAGTGTCAGTCGTAGGATACTGGGTAGACGTGGACCATTGATCCACCCTACTGTGTGAGTCTACTAACTCGAAAATCTGAGTGATCGTTGTTTTGTGCTTTGAAAATATTCTGAAGCCGAAGGCCTAAGTACGTGCTTATTGGTCTAGTGCTTGGTCACGACCCATAGTCGCATGGGTTGGGGAACTGAGAAAAAGGGGCTAGTGCCCCAAAACTTAGCAGAGTAGAACTCCGAAAGAAGGAATTTGCGAGGATTCTTGATTGAACGAGAATCACAGAGAATGAAAAATGAACATTTTCTTGAGTCAGATTTGTTTCTGAATGATGTGGGATTTGTTAAGGAATAATGGCCTAAAAAATTCCGGTTGTCTGCACATTGTGTTTGCAGAAGTTTAGTGAGTGCCAAAACTGAGTAGAATTGCCACTGAGTGAAAAATAAATGGAGGAGACATAGAATTCTTCCAGTTCAGAGAATGAAGCTAAAGGGATGGATGTTCATTTGGGAGTTGAAGGGTCGAACTCCAATGGGGATGGAGAAGAGATAGACAAGGAAGGGAATATGATGGAGATCATTGAAAAATTGCAGAAACATGCCCAAACTCACTCAACATATAACATAAATCTCAGGAAAGCTCAGGATAAACAAGGTGAATTCAACTTAAAGTTGATGAAGAGTTTGGAGAGAATAGAAAAGAAGTTGGACCAGGAGTGGGACTCAAGCAAAAATGGGAGTCACTCGACTTCTGAGGGAAGAAGATCAAGGAGCGTTGGTAAACACCATCACCACTCCCAAGGTTGCTCCAAGAGGAAGGCACACAGTAGTTCAATCCCATCTGCTACCAGAAAGCATAGAAGATATGGAGTAGATGAACTGAAGAGAGAAATGTACAAGATTAAGCCTCCTACGTTTGATGGAGAACATAAGAAGGAGGAAAATGTCGAAACATGGTTGCTTGGCATGAGGAAATATTTCCAACTGCAGACTTATTCCTCTAATGGAGAAGGAAGAATTGCAATGTATCAACTGAAGGGAAAGGAATCCATGTGGTGGGATCAACTTGTGCAGGTGCAACACATTAGAGAGAAAGATGTCACCTGGAAAGAATTCAAGAGGTATTTTGAGAAGAAATACTTGACTAAAAGATACTATGACAAAAAGATGAAAGAGTTCTTTGAACTCAAGATGGGTAGCATGACCATTGATGAATACAAATTTTTTTTTTTGGAATTACTAAAGTATGTTCTGATCATCAAGGATGAGGCTATCAAGATTCAAAGGTATCTAAGTGGATTGCCACCTTCCATTTGTGACAAGATTCAGTATGATGACCCTAAGACCATGGAAGAAACGATAAGAAGAGAGAAATTCTTATAATATGAGCACCAGAGAGAGAAGCCTACCTTCCAGAAAGCTTGGGAAGACAAGAAGAAATTCAAGATGGATCAGAGGAAGAAGGGAACTAAGCCACCCTTTTTCAGAAACAGTCCTCAAGGACAAGCATCTTTTAGAGAGCCCAAGAAGGTTGAAGTGGGTGGGAAAATGCCAAGACCGCCACCTATGGAATGTTGGAGTTGTAAAGAAAGCCATAGGTATATAGATTGGACCCACAAAAATGATAAAGTAAGAGCTTTCCATAATGTATAATAGGCTGAAAAAGTGGAGGACATGGGCAATAGGATGCCAAGGATCTACGCAGCTTTGGACAACAAGCAAGCTGAATATCAGTCGCACATGATTGAAGTATAAGGTATGATCAACAACCATGCCTTTACTATTTTAATTGATTCAAGGGCTAGCCATAGTTATATAGGTCCTAGAGTGGTGGAAAGTTTTCATTTGTCAAGAAGAAAACATGATAAGTCTTGCTTGGTGTAGCTGGCTACAAGAACTAAGAGGAAAGTCATTGAGTTAGTTAAGTCATGTTCTGTGGACATGAATGGACTGAGAACAAAGGCTGAATTGGATGTTCTGCCTTTAGGTTCTTATGACTGTCTAATTGGGATGGAATGGTTGGACCAACAACATGCCATCTTGGACTGTGGTAACAAGGAATTCACTTTCCTGGATGAGGAAGGAAATCATATAACAATCCAAGGAATTCCCAGAGTTGTTGCTATCAGAGAAATCTCAACAATGCAGCTGAAGAAGTGCTATAGAAAAGGCTGTCAATTATTTGCAGCCCATGTGGAGGAAGCATCTAAGGATGAGATCTCAAAGATTGGAGATCATGCAGTACTAAAGGGGCTTGAAGATGTATTCTAGGAGGTATCAGGATTACCCCTAAAAAGAGATATTGACTTCTCTGTAAACTTGATGCTTGGAGAAGCTCGAGTGTCGAAAGATATTTACAGAATGAGTACGCCAGAGATGAAAGAGTTGCAATTGCAGCTTGAAGAGCTTCTGAAGAAGGGGTACATACACCCAAGTGTGTCATCTTGGGGTGCCCCAGTCTTATTCGTGAAGAAGAAGGATGGAACGTTGAGATTGTGTATCGATTTCAGATAGTTGAACAAAGTAACTGTAAAGAACAAATATCCTTTGTCGAGGATTGATGACGTCTTCGATCGATTGAAGGATGTGAAGATATTTTCAAAGATATATATCAGGTCGGGATATCACCAGGTAAGGATAAAGGATGAATACATCATCAAGACCACCTTTAGAACAAGGTATGGTCATCACGAGTTCATAGTGGTGTCGTTTGGGTTGTCAAATGCACCCGCTATTTTTATGTGCTTGACGAATGGTGTATTCAGGGATTATCTAGACATGTTTGTCATAGTCTTTCTGGAAGACATTCTAATGTATTCCAAGTCAAAGGAAGAGCATGAAAAACATCTTACGATGGTGTTGCAGGTGCTAAGAGAGCACCAATTGTATGCCAAGTTAAGCACGTGCTCGTTTTATCAGGAGAAGATCCATTACTTGGGGCATATTATTTCAAAAGATGGGCTAGTTGTAGATCCTGAGAAGATTGAGGCCATCAAAGAATGGTCAACGCCAAAGAATGTGACGAAATTCAAATCCTTTATGGGTCTACCTAGTTATTATAGAAGCTTTATCATAGGGTTCTTGAGGATAGTTCACCCTATCACTTCCTTGCAAAGAAAGGAGAAGAAGTTTCAGTGGACATAGGATTTTGAGAGAAGATTCCAACAATTGAAGCAACTATTAACTAGTGCTCCAATCATGAGGATTGCAGATCCGAATGAAGACTTTGTAGTGTGTATAGATGCATGAAAACAAGGACTAGGAGGAGTCCTCAGTCAGAATGGATTCGTAATTTGTTATGAATCCATAAAATTGAAAGAGCACGAAAGGAACTATGCAACTCATGAAATGGAGACATTACCTCATGGGAAGGAGGTTCTAACTGAGAACATACCATAACGGTCTAAATTATTTGTTTGATGAACCAACCTTGAATGATAGACAAAGTAGGTGGCTGGAGTTTCTCTATGAGTACGATTTTGATATCAAGCATATCAAAGGGAAGGAGAATAAAGTGGTTGATGCACTCAACAAGAGAGTACACGAATTACATGCTACAACCATTAGCATGTACCGAACTGATATTAAAAGCAGAATTTTGGAGGTTGCAAATACATATTTGTAGTACAGGAATTTGGTAGCAAAGCTACAACAAGGTAAGATTCCACAAAAAGTAGAGATTTATCAATTGGAAACTAAGGGAATACTTCTGTACAAAAACATAATTTATGTACCTAATGTCCAGGATTTGAAACTTGCAATTTTGCATGAGATGCATAATGTGCCTTATGCTGGGCACCCTGGATATCAGAAAACTATGGAAGCAGTCAAAAGGCATTACTTTTGGCCAGGCATGAAGAAAGAGATTGCAGAATACATTGCTAGATGTATGGAGTGACAGAAGGTTAAAGATGAGCACATGCACCCAACAGGGGTTGTTGCAACCTTTACCCATTCCTGAGTGGAAGTGGGAAGTGGTGACAATGGATTTCATCACTAGATTGCCCAGAATTGGCAAGAAACATGATTCAATCATGGTGGTGGTGGACAAGCTTAATGTTACCCATGATTTTGGTCATCATGATGATGTATTGATGTTGGTGTACTCAGGCTTCTCATAAGAACTTTCTCCTGAGAAAAGTGATATTCATCTCTTCCCAGAAAACTCACTTTTGAAGAGAGTTCACAAGTTGCTAGTATCCCAGGGTGCGAGAATGACCAATTCTCACAGGTTTCCTTAAGCTAGGGTGTGAACTTCTTGCACTGTGTAACATAACTAGGGTGCGAACCTTCTCTAAAGCTTGGAAAAAGGTGAATTCTCGATGGTTCTAGAAGGGAATCTTCTAGAAGAATGGGTTGGAATTCGAATGGTTATCCTTGTATTGGATTCCTTGATATTGTGGGATCATTCTTATCTAAGTAACCAT
>JZKD02S0620859.1:39928-51878 GCA_000966675.3 Picea glauca | reverse complement strand
AAAAGGTTAAGCAAGATTCATTGGAGAATTGGTGAAAGAATTGTGTGAAGGACTTAGCTTGAACAGGAGCTTGGAGACTCTAGCAAGTCTATCAAGAGGATTTGGTCTTCTTCATGCAAGGATTGAGCAAGTGTGTGTGTTGGAGCCAAGAGCCACTGAAAGAAAGCTTGTGACATCAAGGCGATTAGGTTGTAATCTTCTACTTTCAATTAATATGATACAGTGGCATGTCCCTTTCCCATAAAGCTATTCTCACTTTATTTTGTAATTCCTTGATCATACGCATAAGTTGACAGTTGAATATATTTTGCTATCTTCACTTTGGTTGGTTTGTGTTGTCTTGGTCTTGAACTCACGAGAGCTCTGAAGCGAAGTGGGAGAAACAAAGACCCTAGGAAGCGATACAAAGGTATGTTACTTGTTCCTTCCTACTAGCTAATTCAATGGTCAAAACTTAGGGAAAGAGTCATGTCCTGTCCTATTTTGTTCTAGATCTAGGTGGATATAGGGAGATCTGTTAGTGTCTGCACTTACCAATTAGTGCGATAAAAAAATTGGCGACTTCGTTGGGGATATAACCCATTTTCTTTGTGGTTTTTGGTGTTTTTCCGTGGCCATTTTCTCTTGCCTTACTTTTCTCCTTTCATATCAATCTCCGAGTCTTCAGGATACCCTGATAGACCCTCTGGGTCCAGATTCCTCTTCAAATTTTGTGTCTTTTTTCCAAAAATTTGACTAGTTTCAGACATTCTCGCACTGCACCCCACAGTAGCCTATGAGAACATACTGAGTTCGCACCCTACCTTTAGGTTCAATGCGAGGTTCTCGCACTCTACTCAAAGCTCACCTTGTGAGAATCACTCATTCTTGCACTGTGTAATACTGCTGGCCTGCGAACCCTATTTTTCAAAATTTTTTCTTTAAGACTTTGGCATGATCAACTGCCTAGATCAGTGTAGGTGTTTCAAAGAAGTTCTTGGACCATTGATTGATGTTTTTATTGTCTTCGTTTTTGTGTACGAACAGTCTTAGGATTTTCAAAGGCTCTTCTTGTCACTTATTCTTGACTTTCATTTCTTGACTTTTCTTGGCAAAGCTATACTCTATGATTTCAAAATTTGAGTGTGCTTGTTTCGTTAAGGACTGACGATCAGTTGAAAGTTGAGCTTCTTTGTCTTTATCATTTTCTTATTCTTTGAAAGATCACTTTTCTTATGCAATTGAGAAGACTAGTTTGGTTTGCTTGTTGTTTTTGTTTCCATTGAAAGAGTGGTTTGGGTTTTTTATCTATTGCTTGTTCATTGGTTTTTGGTTTTCTACACTCTCACCATCATGGTGTGGGTCCTTTTTGAAAAGTGAACAAAGTTTTTCTTTCAAAAGCGTTTTCATTTTCGAAAAAATTGAAAATCAATTGTTGAAGTTATTGAAAAAGAAACAATAGAGAATTGTTCTTTTTGCGTGATTTGTTGTATTTTCATTTTAAAGGAAATTGTGTCTTGTAGTTCAAAGTTTGATCTGGAAAACTTCTCTTTCCCTCCCATACATAAGATTCATTGAACGAAAATTGCTATATTTCATTCTCATCCGTGCATTATTGGGTCAGAGTCTGATACAACATAAGTTTTCTCCGTCTCCTTTGAGTAACAACAACCCTTAATAACACTGCGCAATCATAAAATTTAACTAGTAACTCTTTTCTAGGGCTCTATTACACCAACATTTAGCTAGGCTAGCGCTTTGGAGTAGGAAGAGAGATACACTCTCCAAAGCACAAAACACACAATAGCATCTTGTGTTAAGGAGTGTTAAATTCCATTTGCAACATCTTGTCCTGGGAAGGAAGCCCTTCTCACACAAGGGTCAAACACGAGGTTGCATTGATATTGACAGAGTTACTCACCCTAGTTTGTTGATATCAGTGTAGAGATTTCATGTATTATGAGGAGCACTTGGAGGTATACCCACAATGATGAGTGGAAGCCTTTTGAGTTGATTTCGGGCTAGATACCCTGCCCTTGCGTGTGGATCGGACTGTCGACTGTCCCCTCAGATTTTATTATTGTTGGTGGTAACCTTAGTGGCCTATCTTTCTAGGTTCTTACACGAGGTGACTGTCAAGAGGAAAGTCTTCACGGTACCTGGAATTGACGTTGACCAAACTCACTCGGGCTCCTTGGAGGGTATACCCACGATTATGTGTGGGAGCTTGCACCAGGGTGTAAGTCTGTTAAGCAGGTCATCAGCGTAACTTTTCCACCCTAGCCCAACCCCTTCTCATCTCATTGTTGCGACGTTGGATTTCATCACCAACTAGTGACTTCAGAATTAGAAGGTCTTGTTTCCTTGGTGTTGCTTCCTAGATTTTGTTTACTAGCGCGTGTTGTTTTTACCAAAGTTGACCATACGATTTTCTTCATGAAGTTTGTCACTCGTTTACAATAGATCCTCCACACCGTTCACGTAGAATGCAGGGTTTATCTCTAGAGCATCTGGAAGGTTCGCAACCCTTGCCTACAAGTACACCTGAGGGCTCTCCTCGGCAAAGTGAAGTCACAATTGTCACCACACCACAAGTGGAACGAACTGACTCTCTAGAGAATTTCCGAATTACTAATACTCGAGAGGACTTTCGACTTCACCCTGATTCTGAGCGACCGTTTATGTGACTAAATTCTTCCAGAGACTTAGTTGTTACATCTTCTAGATCACTAGTTGGACCCTTTCCCGTCATAGAAGGCAAAGATCTTTTTTGGTCTACAGGCGTTTTCCGACGAGACCTGTTTGGTCCAGGTTCACCTGTGATTTCCGAGATCAACCCACCTGTGATTTCTGAAATCTCTAGTCTAGAGACAGTACCGTTTACTACCGCTTATCACTTTACCGTCCCTGCTGAAATGGCCCATCTCACAGATACTACGAGTGTTCCAACTGGGTTTACTGTGGTTAGTCTTGCTCCCATCAACACACCACGTACGCCCAACGTCACTCCGACACTACCACCTGGATACCGTGCGTTGAATGCTTCCATTCCCACTCCTACGCAAACCCCATCCGGCTCTCCAGGTGGTCCTTCTTCTTCTGGGCACTCTCTTCCCAGTTTTATTCCAACACTCCCTCACTTTCCTTTTGGAGGACCTTCTTCGTCTTCTACTGGAAGTCTTAATCCTAGTGGCAGTATTCCGTCATTCACTCCAACTTACCAGATTCCCGTCGGTGGAAAATTTCACCAAGGTGGTATGACTCAGCCCCCTTTCAACGGGCAAATTCCTATTGGAATGCAAATCCCAATTGGAACACAACCCCCAATTGGAATACCACCTTCGATAGGAGGACCGACCCCACCTTATGGACAAAACATACCTCCCTCCTTGGCCCAGTATTGGAATCATTTGATACAACATCCTCCTCAATTGACTGGGGGGCAACAGTTTCCAGCTGCGTCTGTAATACCCCCTAGTATGGGCCAACCATATCCAGGTTCGTTCAATCCCATTTGGGGGGCGAATTCTCAAACTCAAGTCCCTATTCCAGGGTATAATCCTATGAGCTACTATCCTCTCCAACCACCACCAAATATGCTTGGGTCTTCACATTATATGTAGACTTCTTATGGTCCTACTGGTTTGCCGACAGGGATTCCTCCCCAAAGCCACCAGTACCCACAGGTGAATCGATAGTTACCCTTCATAGCCACTTTGGATCTTCCGAATTTGTCAAGGATTTTAAATGATCCAATTCGTCACTCTCCCCAATGGCCTGCTATACCAACCAAGCTACCATCGGACATTCCTAAATTCGACGACAAAGCGGGAGAGGACCCAAACAATCACGTTATGAATTTTCACCTATGGTGTTCATCCAACGCGTTGATGGATGACTCTATTCGTTTACGTCTTTTTCAACAAAATCTCACAGGTTCTGCTGCGAAGTGGTATATAGAATTGCCACGAGGTTTCTTATCTGACTTCAACACCCTAGCTATGGATTTCCTCACACACTACTAGTTACCGATTCGTTACGACACGGGGACCAAGATTTTGACTTCTTTCAAACAGAACAAGGCCACTCATATATCCGATCACATTCATGAGTGGCGACGACGACGACGTCTTATTAAACTCGAACTCCCTGATCAGTTGCTGGCAGATTGGTTCACCAAATCATTTGTGAATGACATCGGTCATGACATCGCCATGGGTGGAGTAGTCACGGAAGAATAGACCATAAGTCGTACTCAATATCTTAACATTGTTTACTCGCAAATGAGAACCCTTTACGATTTACTACCTGACTTACCTCGTCCTTCCACTTTCACCACTTCAACTACTCCAGCTACTTCGCATGCAGCTGACGGTGTGATTGGCACTTTCCAGGGCCAACCATGTTCTGCCTCAAGCGCAAACCCCAAACCTGCTTCTTCTAATGTTCAAAATGCTTCGTCTCCTGCCCCTCCCACCGACAATACTTCTGAGGTAAATGCAGTCCAATCTACCCCAGCCAATAAAAACAAATCTAAAAAGGGGAGAGGTAAAAATAAGGAGGACAAAAATACTTCTCAAGTAGAGCGAACCAAAACTACACCTGTTGAAGATCGGGATAAGCACAAACCTCGATACCCTTGTCTTATCTGTGGTGATGATCACTACATGAAGGATTGTCCATGATGCGCCGAGGTCACTAAGTTCCTTCAAGGAGCTCCAAAACCACCTGCACCGGCCATTTTGTCCCAACCCTTCCTGTCTCAACAACAGGCTCAGTTGGTCATTCATGACCAACCCTCATATTCTACTACATCCTATGTTTTGATGTGTACTGGCGATTCAAAGCAGAGCGAAATTGCACTCACTACTCAAGCCAAAGATTATTCTCCCTCTAAAGAGAAGGTTGATGATATACCTCCTTCCATGGTACAACCCTCTCCTGCGACTCCACCTACCAACGGTCCTCTTCATCTTGAACAACCGAGCATCGACACAGTTCCTCAACCCCCCCTGCAGGGTGTCATTCAACAATCGGCTTTCAATCCTCATGCTCATGCTGCCCAGAACTATAGCATTGTTGAAGATCTGGCCCAAGCACCTTCTGCGATGTCATACCTCGAAGTCCTTCAAAGTTGTCCCACACAACGGAAGGCACTGTTGAAATATATCGGTGGAATCGACTCGACGGATTCAAATTTAATAATTTTTTACTTGGAAGATCACATTCCAAGGTTACCCCCTCAACTCGCATTCCAGATCCAAGTGATTGTCTCTGACAAAAACATTTTCCGAACCGTTATCGACGAGGGTTCCTTGACGTGTGTCATGTCTCTTGCTTGTTGGAAAGCCATTGGCTCTCCTTCTTTGAATGAATCCCAAAACACTCGTAAATCCTTCAACGACTCTCGTTTTAAGCCCTACGGTGTCCTTCCTTCGTTTCCCATCATGTTAGAAGGTAAAACGGTCCAAGTCGAAGTGGATGTCTTTGACGCTCCCCTTGATTACAATCTTATGCTTGGTCGCAGCTGGATCGATTCCATGCATGCAGTTGTGTCGACCCTTTTCTGTGTGGTACGTTTCCCACATCAAGGTAAGGTCATCACCATCGACCAACTAGCTTTCTTTAATTCGGACACCCGTACTGGAAACGTACCGTTCATCGCTAAAACCCCACCGGGTTATGAGAACGTCGATGTAGGCCTTCTAAAAGACTCTTTGTTAATGGGTACTTTCCCCATTCCACCGCCCGATGTTCCACACTCGTATGTTTCTTCCATCAACATGATCTCCACCTCGCCTCACGAACTTCCTACATCTCACGACCCCTAGATAGTACCTGACCCTGGAGATCATCTTCGTTTCGGCGATGAAATGTCGTTAAGTCCAGTTGAATCCGCCTATCAGGCCATTCAATCGACAACACCTTCTACCCCCTCTCTTGGTGAGTTGTCTCCCGATCCTTTTCGTGTCATTTTTCCCACCGACAAAATGATCATGTCTGTCATGGAAGACACCCCTTGGGACGATGGACATCATCGTTCCATCCTCTTTCTGGAGCAACATACCCTTGAGAATTACCAACGGATCTCGACCCTATCGACCGTTGTCGTCATCTCTACTGTTCTCGAGTTCACACACGATGTGTTTTTTGAAGGGAACCTAAGCAATATCTCACCCACTATTCCCCTTGACATATCCGTCAAACCTAGGATTGTCGAAAATGTCCATATCAGAGCTTCGTGTTCTTCTAAAGAAATCATCAGCTATACATCCCTTTTCAAATATTTTCATGACATCTTCACCTGGAGCTACGAAGAAATTTCGGGTATCGACCCTGAGATTGTGATACATGAGATAAATACATACCCCGATGCTAAACCCGTCTGACAATGCCTTCGTCCAGTTCACCCACGTAAAGCGGCTTCTATCAAACTCGAAGTCGAGAAACTTCTTAAAGCCGACTTTATTTATCCAGTGGCTCTCATAGACTGGGTTTCCAATCTTGTCTTGATCGACAATAAACAAGGCACCATTCATGTATGCATTGATTATAGGGATAACAACAAAGCTTGTCTCAAAGACAACTTTCCTACCCCCTTCGTCGATCAGATTGTCGATGATTGCGCCGGAAGTGCAATCTTCTCTCTCATGGATGGTTTCTCCGGGTATAATCAAATCAACATTGTTCCCGAGGATCAACATAAGACTGCTTTTATTTGTCCTTGGGGTACTTTTGCCTATCAAAAACTTCCTTTTGGTCTCAAGAATGTTGGCGCAACTTTTTAACGTGCTATGTCTTATGCTTTCCATGATATCAAGCACATTGTCCAACCCTATCTGGATGATTTACCCACTCACTCAATGCACCGAGTCGATCACCCAACCCACCTCCAAGCCATTTTCATTTGTTGTTGGTTCTACTGTATACGTTTGAATCCTCACAAGTGCATTTTCTGCATGGAATCCGACCGACTTCTAGGTTTTATCATTTCACGTCAAGGGATCCGGGTGGATCCTTTAAAGGTTGAGGCGATCCTTAATCTCCCTCCTCCTTCTACTCTTCACCAGTTACAAAGTTTGCAGGGGAAAACAAACTTTCTTCATCGTTTTATCCCAAATTATGTCGAGATAACTCGTGGATTTACATGGCTATTAAAAAGGGTTCAGAGTTTGTCTGGGATACCATTGCCAACAATTCTTTCGAAGCTTTGAAATTGTCCGTAACGCGTGCTCCACTTCTCTTTTCCCCCGATTACAGTCGTGATTATTTCTTCTACCTTGCTGCCTCGAATTACACCATTGCTATGGTTCTCGTCCAAGAGGATGATGCTAACGATGAACATGTTATATACTACTTGATTCGAAGTCTAACGCTTACTGAAATCAAGTATCTACATGTTAAAAGACTGGCCTTGGCTGTCATTCAAGCCGTCCAATGATTCTGACACTATATCCTCTCGCGCAAGACTACAGTGATTTATCACTGCAACCCTATGCAACACATTCTTACACGTCAATTGCTAGGGGGAAAATACTCCAAATGGATTGTGATACTCCAGGAGTTTGACTTGGAATTTGAATGTGCCAAGTCTAAGAAGTCCTTAGTGTTTGCTGAGTTGATATACGACTTTCCCTATTCTGAAATGGAAATAGTAGCAGCTGATTCATTACCCGATGAATCTCTTTTCCTTATCAGCATTGATGATCTTTGGTATGGCGATATCATTATATATCTCCAAACCCAGACTTTCCGACCAACTTTGTCTAGTACTGACTGACGTCGCATATGCTATCAAGCCCGTCAATATATTATCCTCGGGGATACTCTTTATCATCGGGGGATTGACTCTATTTTTTGACGTTGCCCAATTTTCGACGAAGCCGAGAAAGCTCTGAATGACTGTCATTCTGGAGCATGTGATGGTCATATGTCTAGGTATGCTACTACCTAGAATATCTTACAAGCAGGGTATTTTTGGCCTTCTTTATTTCACGACTGCATAATCGCCATTCAAAAATGCCATGCTTGCCAGACCTATAATCAGAAGATACAGTCACATGTCGCTCCTCTTCACCCTGTGGTCTCCATTGGTCCATTTGTGAAATGGGGCATCGATTTCATGACATGTCACCCTCACTCGGTCGGGGGGCATGGTTACATCATTGTAGTCGTCGATTACTTTATGAAATGGGCCGAGGCGATGCCGACATTTGACAACACTGGAAAGACTGCAACATTATTCATTTTTAATCACGTCATAACTCGTTTTGATGTTCCCCAAGCTATCGTCACTGATCATGGTAGCCACTTCAGAAACTTCATGATGTCTGAACTTACTGAAAAGTTGGGTCTTCGCCATGATAATTCAACGCCCTATTACCCACAAGCCAACGGCCAAGTCGAAGCAATTAACAAAGTTCTCATAACTATGCTCCGACGAATGATAGGGATTCACAAAACAAGTTGGCACACAATGTTGTTTTCGAAATTGTGGGCTTATCAGACATCCGTCAAATTTGCTACTGGGTTTACACCTTCTCAGTTAGTCTATGGTTTGGAAGCTATTCTCCCGATTCAATGCGAGATACCCTCTTTAAAACTAGTTGTTGAACTCCTACCAAACACTACTACTGAGGAAGAACGTCTATTGTATCTTATGCGATTAGACGAAACTCGACGCGATGCTACCCTAGTTATAGAAGCTCATAAAAAGCGTGTCAAGGCCCAATACGACAAACATGTCAAGCCTCGCATTTTCTTCGAAGGAGATTTCGTTCTCCTCTATGAAAAAGATCGAGATATGCTAGGAGCTGGAAAATTTGAAGCCATGTGGCGAGGTCCTTATATCGTTCGACGAGTTTTGGAAAAAGGAGCTTATGAGTTAGAAGATTATGATGGTATCCCTTTGAGTGAACCCAGGAATGGGTTGTACTTGAAGAAGTACTATGCATAAAATCATCTATGCACGAGTACTTGTATTTTTATTGTATCATACTTCTTGTGTGTTATTGTAGCTTGCTTTTGTCGTTATCTAGTCTCTGCCCTTATGTTATGTTGTGTTTGATTTCCAGATGTCGGAGTCTTCGCTACCCTATATTGGCTTCACTGATGGCGCTAGCCGTAGTACTCATAACCTTACTTCCGCTGCATGGGAAATTTATGCCCCTACAAACGAACTTGTCTCCTTACGAGGTGTGTGTCTCGGTCGTGTGACCAATAACATTGCAGAGTATAGCGCCATTATTGAATTATTGGTTGATGCTATCTCACTCGGAATCCGTTATTTGGTTGTGCGACTCGATTCGCATCTTGTAGTACTACAGTTAAGTAATGTCTATACTATTCGAAGTCCTACTTTGTTACGGATGTATTTGCGAATTCGCCTCTTGGAACGTTATTTTGATTATATTGAATATCAACATATTCCTAGATGTCTAAATACATTAACATATGCATTGGCTAACTATGTATTAGACAGACATTTGGATCATTTATAAATCAATCACATCAATTTTCACACAATACAAGGTAAACTGGTAGAAGCCGTCTATATATATAATGATCAAAAGAGCTTTTTACAAAAAGTGTTGTCCAAAGACCAAAATGTCAAAATCTGAAGCTCATAGCTTCTACAAAGTGACGTCATGGATGATGTTCACGGTAACACATGACTGCCCGGGAACTCTACAGAGTAGTCGACTCATGGACTCTGACACTCCTACTGTATGATGTTGTTCGCGTTGTGGAACCTCTCCAAGAGGCATGTCTGGAATATCTATTGTCAAACCCTCTAGGTTTTTTTCCACTGCTTGATAATCCTCAGCTTCCCATTGTGGCACTGGCACTACCTCTCCTCACCGTTGAATGGGATAAGTACCAGGAGGTCGATAAGGTCCCACATCTGTGTCATCAACAATGAATTTTGTATTAGTCTTTGGACGAACATATAATAAACATTTGAATATGATAAAATTAACAAAAACATTTAAAAAGAAAAAAATTGTGTACTTCTTACCAAGTTCCCCCCACTAAGCATCCTCCAGCATGACTAAGTCTGGATCTCCTCAGAAATCCAACCCAGCATAAGCATAATCGTCAACCATCAACATTTGTGGTTGCAGCCAGTCGAATAAGGTATCATCATACTTGATAATTGGTCCAGCCACGTGTCGGGCCATGAGTTGACACCATCTCAGCATTTTTGGATCCCTGGGAGCCAGTAAATTCCACTCCACCTACAGCCTCAGTAATGGAACCCTCTCGAGAAACAAAGACACTAACAAAGATCCGTACCTGAATTTCTTTAGGTCGCCTCGTCTGCATTTGGTCAACTGTCTTTTCATACTATGAAGCACAGCATCTGCCCAGTTAAAAACCTGAGGTTCAGTACACTCTATGGCATACTGGAAGTAACTCTGTAGCACCATGTGAGGAATAGAGCTCCCAACCATATGAGCTATGGTGAAAAAGATAGTACGGAGGGTCAAATCTTGTACTCCCCAAATAGCTACTTTCCCTTTCGTCCTCTCTTGCTTGGGAACACAGTGTAAGCAACAGTACTCACTCATGGGCAGCCCACCACCTCTGCTACCAGTTAGGCTCACGTGGTACCCCCGCCATGACAGTTCAGTCAAGAAGTAAATGTCCTCAATATCTAAGGACAATGTGTGGACCCCTACATGAAATACCTGTTGATCGGGATCCCACATATGCACAAGGTACTCTAATAACCTGACTTGGGCCCTCATGCTCGAGATAGGAAAGTACTTCAGAAGGCCACAGTTTCTCAAAGCATCAATAGTGGGTGGATGATTTCCGGCGATGGAATTGTCTTCTTCGTGCTCCCTTTCGCGCCATTCAAGAACCATTTTGATGGCCAACTACCTGCATAAGAAGCACAAGAAGAGGATTAGTAACTCTATTCATTAATTGGTTCTCTTTCATTGAGCAAATTAAAAAAAAAACTTTTGTGCTTTATGATTCTCGCAGGTGCCCTTTAGGTACAGTGTGAGAACCTCCCAGGCTGCTGTGGGCTCACCTGCAAGAATGACCCATTCTCGCAAGTCTCGTGTAGCCCACCTGTGAGAATGGCTGAGCACAAGTAGGGATCATAAAACTAACTCAAAAATGAGTTTTAACAAATGAAAATGCAAAATAAAACCATGAAAGAGTAGAGGACAAAGAGCCTACCTCACTGTCACTGACGACTCGTCGAATGGATGCTCGTAACTCCCGCAATTTGACGTCGAATTTCGAGGGTAAAAGAGGGGTTTTGGGGCTCAAATAGTGAAAATTGAAAATGATATGGTAAAAAGAGTTTTTATTTCTTTATATTTACTTTTACCATGTTATTTGAATTTTTTATAATTATTTATTGATTAAAGCCTAAATCCTAATGTCCTTTTCAATGTAACTTTTGTAGGCATAATGACTTCGATGTTCATATATAGGGATGCAGACATAATTTTTTTTTTCATTGCATGTTTTGATTGTTTTTTTATGGTTTTTGTATAAAACCTCGAGCTTGGTCTTTGTCCGTTCTCGCGCTCGAAAATACATGAGAACGCGATCGAGCATACTTTTATCACTTTTTCGGGCTCAACAAGGTTATACAAAAAAGGAACCCCCTTGGAGTCCTCTTTAAGCTCTTTTTAGACTCTCTAAACATGAAAAGATAGCCGATCGACCTTGCTATTTTTCACGCTTGATAAAGTATTTGAAGAAAGTGTCTGGTGAGCGATAATTTATCTCTTTTTCGGTCTCATCAGACTACTTTACGAAAAAGGAACTGAGAGAGTTCTCTTTTAAGTGTTTTTCCAGACTCTGTAATCATGAAAAAACTTCGAGTTTTCTATCTTTGGACTCGTTAAACAAACATCGACAGACCCGTAATGGGACCGAACCACTCCTTCTTAGGGTTCGTTAAACATACTCTGAAGGACTTATCCAAAGGATAAGATTATATCAA
>JZKD02S0620858.1:977481-988230 GCA_000966675.3 Picea glauca | reverse complement strand
TCTCCTATCTTTCACTCCTACATATACCACCTCTTTCTCTCTCTCGTTGTTGTTAGTCTCACTTTCACTATATCCCCCTCCCCCTCTCTCCTATGCTCTCCCTCCATTTCTCTCTCTACCCTCCCTTCCCTCTATCTCCACCCTTCCTCTCACAATCAATCTCACTCTCTCTTCACCCCGTCCTCCATCCCTCTCACTATCTCTCTTCTCTCTCTCTCTCTCTCTCTCATACATCTACCCCTGCCCACTTTCTCTCTCCCCTTCCTCTCACTCTCTCTACTCCCCTATACATAGACCTAGACCATGACCTATACCATGACCACGACCTATACTATGACCTAGACCATGACATAGAGATAGAGATAGATTTAGACGATGACCCATAGCTTGACGTAGACCATGACCTGGACCATGACATAGAGCTAGATCTAGATTTAGACGTTGACTTAGATCTTGACAATGACCAAAATAACGAAACCTATCATGACTTGTTCTTGTTCCTCTATTACTCATTATATTTAACATGCACACAGATATTGATTAATCCACTCACACAAATAATATTACTTGGTATATTCGTGAAATCAAAGCTCATATGTACTATGCCAGCCTCAAGTAAATTCATATCAACAAAGAAAAAAAACTGCAAAATAAATTTTTAAAATGAAATGAATACAAATGATATTCTCTTTGCGATGCATTTTGTGATCTCCACCCCTTCCCAAAAAATATAGAATATAACCCTAGTCATAATCTGATTTGATCCGACACTCCCAATGGTCCACTACAATCTCACATGTTTCCACCTCTAACGGTAATTTCAACTTGGGTGTACTACAATTTCATGGTGTCTAGGCCTCCAAATAGTTCATTGCAATCTCACTATCTCTTTGCCTCCAAATGATCCTTTCAATTTGGTTTCACTAGAATCTCATAATATCTAAGCCTCCAAATTATCATAATGTCCATTTGAGTAGGTGTTACGAGGGAAAAACTCTCTATGGCCAAGGGTAAACCACAACAGACAGGTATGACTGCAGAAATCAACTCAATTCCAACATATGCTATACAAACTAATGTGCAAGATAAGAAAGAGGCCTACCTCGATCCAACGTTCGATGATGTTTCACCGTTGAGCACTTTGACCCAAATCTTTGTACCTGCAAGAAGTTATTAACAAACAAGCAGAGAAAGTATATAGTGATAATGTAAAAGGGGTTAGCATATCAGATAGCATAATCCATTAATAGACATTACAAACATGTCCATGGATAATAATCATATATTTGCATGATCCCAATAAGACGAGAAAGGAGTATTTCTATTAATAAATGATCAGCAAAAGTGACAACATTACAGACTTCCGTGTCAACGTGGTTCGAAACCAAGAAAACAAGTTCCTTCCAACTGGGCATCCACCACTTCAATCCTCCACCAAAGGAAAGCTCATAGAAAAGAGACAATGAGGTTCTCTCAACAATAGGAAAAGATCTTGGGGGTTGAACACTGTATTTAGACTTGAGGGACAAAGGGATGCATAATCAATATGAAGTAATTTCTCCAGAGTAACTTTGCTCTTAAAGTTGAATGCTTTCTCCTCTTTTCCATAGCTCGGAATTGTGCTCTTATAGCATTCAAAATGCAACTGAACGGCCGAGTTGGTACGTTTCCAGTATATGGAAGGCCAAGGATCATAGATCTCCTATCGTGACATTGAAACCCAACTTCATTTTTGTATTTTCTGGCAAAAATCTCGATGTACACGAGTTGTAGTGGAGAAACCTATGTATACGCATGTTTTATAGTAGATAGGGCGCGTATATGTGGAAAAATATGTTTTTTTAGCTCTGGATTCATCAAAAAGTGATGACAAGTCTGCATAGGGAAATGGAAAAAGGCCCTCTATGCAAGATAGATATGGTGAGGAAAATCTTGCTATAACAGATGCCCCCTAATGTGTGAGATCAGAGGAGTATTTGCAATGGTTGAAATACATTATAAATAAACCATAAGTGGAGTGGTGTAAACCTAGCTGGAAAGACTAGTTGCTCATTACATGTTTCTTTGACCTACATACATGGCTGCTGATAGAATACAATGCAGATCCATGTGAAAAATATACCAAATATGTTTCCATGGCCATGAATAGGCAAATACAAATGAGGTTATATGCCAAAAGCTGTCATAATCATGAATAAGGCCAAGTAGAACCAGTCTCAAAACCAATCTAAAGATATCTGTATACCATGGAGTACAATCCGATCTCCCATGATCATTGAAGTCATATAGGTACTGGTCCAATGAAAAGGAAGCAACAACTTAGGAAAGATGCGACCACATAGTGATGTCTTCAAGTATTCTACACTATCTACCAAGGGTGCAAGTCTACATCATGTGAATAAAGGAGTTGAGGTTGAACACAATGAGACATCATTTGATTACTGGTCATTGAGGTATACCGTTAACAAATGTGAGACAAACTACCAATAATGAAAGTAGGTATCAAGTCGCCGAGTACATTCCTACAAGTGTGAATAAAGGAGTTGTTGTCGAACACTTGATGAATCCATTGATTAGGAGACATTGATGTATTCCCATTTTTCAATGGCGAGAGAGCCTGCCACTGATGACTGCAAGCCTCAAGGTACTCATAAAACTCTAGGTCCCATATCCAGAATAAATGAGCTGAAGTCAATGGAAAGAGACCCTCTAAAAGGAGATAATTAAGGCATCTCTCATCAGTTAGAACGATGAACAAAGCAGGAGCTTCAAAATTTGGTTGAGATCAGACGAAGAACATGTTCACGAACCAACGACCCTATGCATCTTTCGTGCGTACCAAATGAAAGTGGTACACGAAAAAGACCCTCTAAATAGAAACCAATGATGAAAACAAATGACAAAGGTGAGGAAACCACCAATAAGGCTAATGGCATCCAAGACACTGCACGAATCCCAATGTGTGAATAGATGTCTTGCCATCGAACACAAGGGAAACCACTTAGTCAACGACCAATGATGAAATGTCGATTGTTGGGTTCAAGGTGACCTACCCATGATGAAAGTAGGGTTAGTGTGCATGATAAGACCATAGTATCATGTGATTCTAAGACAAACTAAGGGTATGGCTGACATGCAAAGTAAAGATTTATGAGGAGTGGCCGACACAGGTTGATAGACTTCCTTTGAACAAGAGCATGAGACATATGGTAGACTTCGACAGCATGGACCCAATGATATAACTATCATATGCAGGAGGAATTGATAATGTTCTCTATAGGGACTGGAAGAGTAACCAGTCTGTAGAGAAAAACTTTGTAACGAGATGAGCTTCCTAAGGCCATGCTAAACCCAAAATTATGATGACACAAGGACTCAATAATTTTGTGTTCTGTTCAAAGGTGAAACGAATGTTGCCAAATATAATATAGTACTCCCTTACCACACGTATTTTTTTGTTTTTCATAACAAATGAAAGCTATGATATAGAGGAGGAAACAAGTGTCACAAGTAAGCAAAACTAGTTCCAGCAGCGGAATGTACCTATGCTCAATGCAAGGAAATGCATGCGGGAGATGGACACTCGGGGTGATGTTCCCTCCAGGGTATAGGGTGTCAAATTGCGAAGGATATAAACAAGGATCTACTTGGTTGAGGATGCAAAAAATTGCTTAGGCATTGGTTTATAACGCAAAGTGAGAACCGACTAAAGGCTCAATGCTACAAGCGAGGGCATGAGATGCAATCACAACTTAACGCCAAAAAATGTCCTTTTTTATGTCTTTTAGTCTACTTGGTGTGAAAAATGGATAAACTTGTGCCAAATATGTCTTTTCAAATCCAATTTACGAGTGTGAAAAAGACAAGTTCACTGGGTGATCTTTTCTATTTTTGGTAACAAGTTGGAAAAGAGATTAACTAAGACTCATGACTTTTCAAATCCAATTTAACGAGTGTGAAAGGGACAAATCACTTGGATTTTTTTTTTTTATATACGAGTTGGAAAAGAGCTTAATTAAGACTCGTGTATGTTTTTCTAATCAACATGTAAAGGGGGAGGCCAAGGCTCCCTTACCGGTCTTCTGTGGAAAGTCAGTATCTTACAGATAGCTGATAAAATCTTGGGAAAACCCAAATCTCTCCTAGTTGAGGAGGAGAAAGTGATAACGGAGGTTATCATCTCTATGTTATATTGGATAATGTCTCTTCCTGGAAAATACATAGGCGGAGGAATTGGATACCCCACAAGACCATCCCAATCAAAGGGAACCTCGTCAAGACTTGGAGGGAGAGAACTCGGGAAGAGTAAAATTCTTTCTTATTCAGAAGGTGAAGTAATAGAAATGATAAGGACATGGCATAGAAGGTATAGAACCAGAACCAGAAGAGTGAGATCGACCAAAAATTGCATTGGCATGACCACTTCCTTAGACTTGTCACTCTTCGAGAGAAGAGTGGGGTCGATCGAATATTGCATTGATACGGCCACTTCCTCAACCATTGGTTTAATAGGATGTGATACAACAAGGTCAAGAGGTGCATCATCCCAAAAAACAAGAGTGTTTTCGGTCGAAAAATGCATCGACACAACCGTTGGATGAACAATATGCGAGACAACAAGGTCAAGAGACACATCACCCGTGAACATAGGAGAGGTGTCGGTTGAAGATTGCATCGACATGATCACAGGTTGAACAGGATGTGAGACGACAAGGTCAAATGATGCACCAACCCCTAAAGGAAAAGGGGTGTCATCCGAAAATTGCATCAGCATGACTGTTGTATCAACCAAAGAAGGAATGAACTGCTGTGAAACCATAGATGCCTCAGAACCTGAAGGGCCCTTAGGTGAGCTCCACGTTTCCTGTATCCCAGTAGTAATAGGACACAAACGAGTAAGGTGACTTCCTTCACAAATCTTGCAAAGGAATATAGGCTTATGTATGATATGTCTAGGATTCTCAATCATATGAATTCCCCCAGCCTGACTTGCAGTGGCTGTTTACATGCTCCCAACATGACTTGCAGAGGCTAGTAGAAAATATCCAACATGACTAGCAGAGGTTGGTGATGGATGTGCAATATGACTCATAGTGAATAGACATGTGCCCCTAGCATGACTTGCAGTGGATGGTTGCAGGTCCTCAACATGACTCACAGAGGTTGTTGACCAATTTCCAACATGACTAGCAGAGGTTGGTGATATAATGAAAGTGTGACACGTAGTGACTAGACTTGTGCCCCCAGCATGAATTACAGTGGCTGATTGCATGTGTTCAACATGACTCGCATAGGTTTTTGACCAATCTCCAACATGGCTAGTAGAGGTTGGTGATATAACGCCAGTATGACACATAATGACTTGACTTGTGGCTGTGGTGAATTGCGGCATTTGAGACCAAGGTCCAGGGAAAGATTAGTTTTGAGGAATTGCAAGCCAGGAAGGATCCCAGTTTACACCCTATCCCTATTTGGCAGGATAGTATCCTCCTCTATACTGATTCATAAAGGGTTGTAAGGGCATCGACACTGAGGAATTCACTTGCGAAGAGAAAGTGACATGACAAGGGTTACTCATGTGAGGATATATGTTTCCCCTATACAAAGGAACTTACTAAGGGGTTTTTTCAATACTATAAGAATAATTCCCCTCGGATGAAACACTAGAGGGAAGACATAGGTCAGCCATGCGAAAAGTTTTCGTAGGAACCGACATAGCGAAAGAAGGATAAGTGGACAGAGTGTAACAAGTAGAATGATTTCTTAATTGGGCACTTACTTCTCCCATAGTGGATTCACACGAAGGAATATTCCAACCTCCTACCGTAAGACGTGTTTGAAGGATATGACTCCCACCAAACAAAGAGGGATAAGAAGGAGGCATCATGCCCCCGGACCCAAAACTTGTATTCACATAAGGAGGCAAGACAGAGGGTGGAAAGTGCAAAGACATATCAGAAATACCATGAGAAAAATGATCAGAGACCCGAGGCATTGATTGAGTACCATAATTCTGCATACCATTATAAAAAGCGATCGGACTTTCCCCCGTGAATGTCATGGGGGGCCTAGCAGTAAACGAGGGAGCAAAAGGAACTCCACTATCCATGATAAGAAAGACTCAGCACAAAATCATATGGTCACCTAATAATCAAAGAGCATACCAAAAATTCAAGCAGCCAATATGCATGTAAACGAGCTAAAGTGGTTGAGTGGCCTCCCTCGCTAAAGAAGGTATGTCTCATCCAAGAGAGACCTAAGACTCCCTGCTAAAGTTTGGAGGTAACAAAATCAGTTATAAGGGCCCTCATGGGCTTAACAACCAGTCGATCAGATCCCCCCGAAGAGGTAATCTTCCATAAAGGTTGTGTGTTGTCTAACCCTTGTCTGACCCAGGCTACAAGTAGAATAACCCTTGCAAGTAACCTATGAGATACCTAAGTCAAGAAACTAATAAACCATTGTATAACTGATGCACAGGCGAGCAATCATAAGTCTAGATTATCATATGGGCAGGGCATCAAAGCCCAAAATCTTGAAAGCACTGCCTCTCACAGAGGTATGGGTACTAGCAAGATCCCGAAATAAGAATAAATCCATAGAAATATCTCTAATGATAGGTGAGTATCTGGGGGTTATCCCTTTAACTAACTTCGCGCGACCTCATGATTAACTTCGATGTGAGAAGACCCTCATGATCTTACCAATTATACAATGGAATTCTCAACTCCCTGTCTCAGACACATATGTTGATTTAATTGCCTTGGAGAAGTTTACTCACAAAATCCTATTCCAAGGCACTAAATCCTAGACTAGTTTGTGCACCCTAAAAATAAAATTGTGACTAATGAATTTTAGTTTAAAGCATAAATTTTATTGGTCTTGATTACTCAAAAGGGTATAGAATTGAAAATCATGATGTTATGACTCTTCAAGAAGATAAATATGAATATAATGCCAAGTCTATCTTTAACTTTTCAATGAATGATATGCTAATAAAAACAATGCAATTTTCAATTTCAACTCTGTAATTCAGAAGTAAAATGAAATCTTTCTCTAAATGCACTAAGCTAATGATAAAGGTTCAAAGACAAAAATGTTAACCAATGCAAAATGCCTATTTTTTTGTATTCTCAATATATTAAAGAGAAAATGCATGGACTAAAAAGCAACCTGATATATACATTCTACTATGTATAAATGAAATAACTCAAGAAGAATACCAAGCAGCCAAGCAAACAACCGAGGGTTCAAGGACAAATCAAAAATGAAAAACAATGAGAAAGACTATGCCCATAAATTCAACTCCCAACAGATTTCTCGTCAACCCAGAGAAGCTCAACATGCACTACAGAGACCTAAGAAGGCTCAAAAAACATCAAATCCCACCCAACAGTCACTAAACCAAGCAAACAAGCAAGGGAAAGTGGTATACGTGACTTCTCAGGAGAACAATGTGTATATAGGCAACTTGCAGTGAGGCAAGATGCGTGTATACACAACTGTCAAAGCAAAAGGAGTGTACAGGCTTTAAAACAAGGCCAAGAAAGGGAAAAAAGGTTGAAAACTCAGACTCAGAGTGAAGAGAATCTGTCAAGCAGTGATACGACAACAAACACAAAGGAAAAGGAGCAATGCAATAAAAAAAATACTTCAACCCTTAGAAGGAAGATTTCTCCCCAGTGGAGTCTCCAATTCTGTTACGAGGCAAAAAATCTCTATGGCCAAGGGTAAACCACAACAGACAGGTATAAATACAAAAATTAACTCAATTCCAACATATTCTATACAAACTAATGTGCAAGATAAGAAAGAGGCCTACCTCGATCCAATGTTCGATGATGTTCCACCGTTGAGCACTTTGACCCAAAGCTTTGTACCTACAACAAGTTCTTAACAAACAAGCAAATAAAGTATATAATGATAATGTAAAAGGGGTTAGCACAAAAAATAGCATAATCCATTAATAAACATTACAAACATGCCCATGGATACTAATCATATATTTTCACGATACCAATAGGACAGGAAAGGAGTATTTCTATTAATAAATGATCAACAGAAGTGACAACATTACAGACTTCCGTGTCGGCACGGTTCAAAACCAAGAAAACATGTTCCTTCCAACTGAGCCTCCACCACTTCAATCCTCCACCAAAGGAAAGCTCATAGAAGAGAGACAATGAGGTTCTCTAAACAATAGGGAAAGCGCTTGGGGGCTGAACACTGTGTTTAGACTTGAGGGACAAAGGGATGCATAATCAATATGAAGTAATTTCTCCAGAGTAACTTTTCTCTTAAAGTTGAATGCTTTCTCCTCTTTTCCATAGCTCTAAATTGTGCTCTTATAGCCTTCAAAATGCAACTGAAGGACTGAGTCAGACCGTTTCCAGTATATGGAAGGCCAAGGATCAGGGATCTCCTTTTGTGACATGGAAACTTGACTTCATTTTTGTATTTTCTAGAACAAATCTTGATGTACGTGGGTTGTAGTGGAGCAACCTACCTATACTCATGTTGTTTAGTAGATAGGGTGGGTATATGTGGAAAAATATGTATTTTTAGATCTGGATTCATCAAAAAGGGATTACAAGTCTACATAGGGAAATGGAAAAAGGCCCTCTGTGCAAGATAGCTATGGTGAGGGAAATATTGCTATAATAGTAGGTTCCATTCCTCCAAATATATTATCACCAGATCTTGACGTATACCATGAGCTAGACCACCACATAGATCTATATATATATTTATAAATTGACCTAGATATTGATGTAGACAATGACATAGAGCCCCCTAGCTCCATATAAGCCTAGGCATAACTTCTACTCAATCCTAAACCCAAACTTAACTCAAGCCCTTAGTGCACTATGCATATACCTTGTGTACAAGCCTTGCACTCACATCACCCACATCTTGGTGCTCTAACCATTTCTTTATCTTTGAAAACACTTTCAATCCTAACATCTTAGGCCTTAGTTGTCTCCATACCCCTATACAATTTTATTCATAAAAATGTTTGGTGGATATTAAATACTATATTCGTTGCATTAAGAGCACATAGGTGCTCTTGTGACTTGATTGAGTTGGTCATTTATGCTCAGCAGGAACACATGTGCATTCTTGTTGGGAATTTTTTGGTGCCAAGCACACCCCACCTCATCTATCTCGTGGTAGAGAAAAAACGCGACAGCTTCAGACAAAAGCATCCTGCACATACAAGTTTTACTTTTTTTAGTGTTCTTGTTAGATTCATAAATATGTTTTTGTTATTTCCAAACCATTGTAGGAAAATTTGGAAGATAGATTTGTCAAGTGCAATTAGAATTTTTGTTTGTATGTAATTGTGTCTTGTTGGAATTGGAAGAAAAAATTGTCCAAGTGAAATTGGAATTGTTGTTTGTATCTTCTTGTGCTTTCTTGGAATTGGAATACAAATTTGAGGAAGTGAGATTGGAATTGTTGTTTGTATCTTCTTGTTTCTTCTTGGACTTGGAAGACAAATTTTTCCAAGTGCAATTGGAATTGTTGTTTGTATCTTCTTGGATTTGGAAGACAAATTTGTCCAAGTGAAATTGGAATTGGAATTATTATATGTGTCTTCTTTTGTAATACAAAAAAAAATTCTCCACTTGGTTGTGCCTTATTACATAATATAAAGAAAAAATTGTGGTGGGTGTTTGGAAGGAAATTCTTATCTTTAAACACGGGGAACGATTGGATTTGAGAAATAAAGTCCTAGAGAAAAAAGAAATCAATCGAAAAGGTAGCATAAGAAAGAGAAAAAGAAAATTTATGTATGTTAAAGCGTAGGCTTTCACATGATGGAAATCCAATTTCTAGTGCAACAAATGTCACTAATGTTTCTCCTCCATCACCTGAAGCATAGTGCAAGATTTCATTAGAGAGCAATCCAAACAATATCTCATCAATAATTTTTTTTTTGGATGAACATATGATGGAGGATTTTCTTGGAGATGATTATACAATGGATGAAATTATAGAAGCAAACGGTGTACAACATTGTGGTGAAGAAGATCCTATGGTGCAATATCTTATTGGAAAGTAAAATGTGAACTCACCTCCCATAGTTGATCTGTCAATTATTTAAGGGGAAATAACTACAACATTGTTAACTCTACAACAAGGAGGTCAAGAGTGTTACACGTCAAAATTACTCAACTGGATAAAGTGTCGCATGTTCCTCTCAATTGTCGTAAGTGTCGCATCTTCCTTACAACTTTCGCAAGTGTCGCAAGTTAGTCACAAGTGTCGCAAATAATGTTCGAAGCATACTGCCATGCCGACGACACTAAGGGGACACTTAGAACACCTCATGTGCTTGATTTGGAGAAGGAGAACTGGTTTACTGAAGTCAAATAACTCTTAACACCTAAAGAGAGTTCTAAAACAAAGGTTTTGAGGGGGAGTGCTCCCCTATATCATCTTTAGGAGCATTGGCGCTCCCCTACAAGGCTTCAGTGAACATTAAAATGCTCCCCAGCCCCCTCTGAAGGAGCGTTACTCATCTTGAAGGCGCTGACGCTTCCCTAAAGCTTACCAGGGAGTGCTACAATGCTCTGATACCCCTTCTAAGGGAGCGCTGCCTAATCTAAGGTAGTAGTTGGCCCGTTGAGGAGAATAAGGGGAGGATCTTTCGAGATTAGGAGGCAGTTGTATTCAAATTCTTGGTTTCATCAAGAGATCCCTGATCTAAGGAGGAAGTTCCCAACTTGTTCTAAAGATAACTCA
>JZKD02S0620858.1:915964-961428 GCA_000966675.3 Picea glauca | reverse complement strand
ATCAGGTACATATTTCTTAAGCAGTGAAACATGAAACACATTATGTACAGTCATAGATGCAGGTAATGTAAGCATGTATGCAATTGGCCCGATCCTTTCCAGGATCTCAAATGGCTCCACACTCAGCTCCTTTCCCACCTTCCAGCCCCTAGTTCCTTGCCCCTTCTGTGGATGCTCAGTCCCCCATCACTCTTTCATCGTGGACGGTCTACACTGGTGATATTTATATTTTATTAATTGACCTGCATACATAGAAGTATATCAACAGGCTCCTGGCCTTCAACACTTAGGCTCCCTGGCCTAACAAAACTCATAAGCCTACAGCTTATACAAAACTTGGCTCACCAGCCTATAGAACATATTTACAATTCTTTGCATATAACATGATCTGTAACAGGGTTCGGCCTTGGGGACACTACAGTTAGGCAGCTAGAGAAGTAGTGGAGGCCTTTCAATGTAAGGTGTACTAGGTCCACTATATTATTAAATAAGACCCACTATGGTAGTTAGATATAATAAATGAGTAGTTATATATAATAAATGTAAGAGGACTTCTTAGAAGGTTCAACTTCTACAAGATTCCTCCTCTAGAATGTTCTTGGGTGATGGTAGCACTATATAAAAGGGTTCAAGCAATGTAATGGGATATGAAGAGAAGTATTATATTTAGAGCAATAGCTCAATAGAAGGATTCCCCCTCGAAGAGTAAAGTGAACAGGAGATGATCCCTTCCATAATAGGATCCATTTTATGGTGTTTCCCTACCCTAAGGGTTTGATATAATAAAGTAGTGGTTTTCTATATTGTTTCATATATATTATGTGGTGATTGTATTCATATACTTGTGGATCTATTGAGATATTTATGCATTTTGTATTTTGTACATAAAAATGTCCATGTGTCAATGAGTGGCACCTCACCACCAATCCCTAACCCCCCTAGGTGATTCCATGCCTCTAAGAGTGACGTTTTGCCGCTCGTAGGAAAAATGTTTGGCATGTGGGGAATAGGTTATGTCTTTTAAGTAAATCTCAAGGCCTTCCAATTATGTTCTTTCTTATCCGGCATGAGATCCCTTGGCATCGAACCTATGGGCTTGTAGCCCCATGGAATCCAAAACTAGGCTTTTCCTCCCAAAAATGTCCACTAACTAGGTCCTGCAAAGACAAATGAGAATTCCCTTTGATGTCGGAGCATCAATGTCATCACTCAATGAGGCAGGTGGAAGATGACTGACCATCCAACACAATGCACTAAATTGGTTTGGATTCCAAGGAGAACGTGTCACTTTAATATTTTGAAAGTATTTCAATTAAATATCCCAAGATATCCTTAAGCTTGAGCCATTGTATGTGCTCCAAAGGAATGTATTTTATTTTTGTTAATAATAGTTGTTGTTGATGTTTTTGGAAATTGCTGAAAAAAGAAGCTGAAAGTTGTTGAGAGTTGTTGAAATCCTTGAAAATATTTTTTGAAGGAATATATAAAAAGAGAGAATCGCCTTCATATTTTTTAGAATGCTTGTCATTTAGTAACTGGGTAAGTGTTGTGTTAATTATCTCTGTGTTTTTTGTGTGTGTGTGCATCTAAATGACTTATTGAATGAATCCTTAATGTTTATTTAAGTTTCAATTGTTTATCTTATGAAATCTTGGTGCAAGGAATGCACAGTGCCCACGCAAGGAGTGCAGAGGCCAAACTGTAACAGCTTCAAATATCTTAGGAGAGATTGCATAAGTTTACGCAAAGCGAGCGCAAGGAGTGCGCCTATACTCATAGGAGTATAAAATCTAGGAGAGGAGAATCGTGCAAAGAGTGCACAGAGCCAACACTTAGTTAAGTGTTGAGGAATATTAGAGGAGAGATAGTGCAAGGAGTGTGAAGAGAAGACTTATTTGAGTCCTAAGCCAAAGAGGGAAGTGCAAGTGTGCGCTAAAATTCTGAGTCTTTTAAGAATAAAAATCTCAAGAGGGAAGCGCAAGGTGTGTGCCCGAGTCTAAGTTCTTTAAGAGAAGAATATTAAGGAAGAGAAATCTCTTTGTTACAAGGAGGACGAATGAGATTTGTTCGAGAGAAGACAAATGCCTTTACAATCGTTGGATCAAGGTAAGAAGCACGAGCTTTCAACCCCTAAGTCCTTCATACTTCATCGCTCTGGTAATTTTTGAGTGTTTATTTCAGGAGAGGAAAAATCCCTGAACTCCCGAAGCTCGAAGCTCTAGAGTGTCGAAGTTGTCTCTTTAAAAATTATAAGCCCCGGATTTTGGACCAAGGTCATGTGGAAACTCTGTTGGAGTAAAACTACCCTCACAAAACTGAATTTTCATGTAGCTAAAGGAGAAAAGGTCTGTGGTAAAGAATCATAAGGGTTCAGTGGGGACTTGAGAGTCACTTTGACTCATGTGTAAATAGATCCTAGAACATGAGGTCATGTGATCCCCCAAAGGGGGGGAGGTGGTTTTCATTAAGTTGTATTAGAGAAGGAATAAGCTCCGTGAGAATAAATACTTATAATCATGCCAACAAGGAGATGTAGGGACAGACTTGTGGTCAATGTAGCCATGGACGAATAAATGAGACAACTTCGTGAAAGGTTGGATGCCACAGAAATAACACAAAAGAGAGCACCAGAGGCTAGTGATATCAACAAAGATGAAAGTGAAGATATAGAGGTAGTAGAAGAAGTTGTAGGAGAACAAACAACATAAGAGCGATTGTTGAGGGTTGTTGTCAAGCTCAAAACTAGAGAAAATATGGAAGTCTCGATGTATGAAGGCAATTTGAATGTAGAATAATTTCTTGAATGGATAAGTGCTTTAGACATGTAATTTGACTATGAGGATATTGATGATGAGAAGAAAGTAATGCATGCAGTGAACAGATTGAAGGGACATGCAACTTTATGGTGGGATGAGTTGCAAGCTCACAAAAGAAGGAAATATAAGTCCAATATTAAGAGAAAGGATAGAATGGTAGCTAAGCTCAAGGATAAATTCATACCCAAGGATTATTAGTTGAATCTGTTCAAAAGGTTGCAGAATATGAGATATAAAGGTTTTTCTGTGAAGGGGTATACTGAAGAGTTTTATAAGTTGAATATAAGGGCAAGACATAGGGAGAATGATTAAGAGAAAGTTTCTAGGCATATAAATGGATTGAGGTATGAAATCTAGGATGATATTAGTTTGATAACCATGAGGAATGTAGAATATTATCATCATGTATCCCTAAAGGAAGAGGAAAAATTTGCAAGAAAACATAGTCAGAGGAACAGGGGAAAGAGTCTTAACAAAGGAAGAGGAATCACTAGAGAAAAATTCCAAAAATTGAGGGGAGAAGTTGGAGGATTTAACAGTCAAACAGAAAGAGGAGGAAGTTCTAGATGAGGACACTCTAGAGGAATAAATCCTTTTCCTAGAGGTAGAGGAGGAGGTAGAGGAGGAGAAGTGAATTATTATGCTTGTGGGAAAACATGGCACATATCTTGGGAATGTCCTGAAAAGAAGAATGAAGGAGTTAAAGAAGCTCATATTTATGAAGAACAGTAGAAAAATGTGGATACAGAGATGAAATTAGAAGCATATAAAGAAGGAATATCCCTCATGATGAGGAAATGTATCGTAAATCCATAGAAAGAGTTACGAGAACCAGTTCAAAGAAACAGTCTTTTCAGAACTGCTTGCAAAACCAAAGACAGAGTATGCAACGTAATCATAGAAAGTGGAAGTACTGACAACTTCGTATCCATAGAGATGGTGGAAAATATAAAGTTGGAAATGGCATCAAGTCATGGTAAGTCGACAATGTAAAGCTGAGTTTAAAATAGGTGGTTATAGGGATGAAGTTTTATGTGATGTCATACTTATAGATGTTTGTCATGTTCTATTGGGAAGACAGTGGCAATATGACATGAATTTCATACATGATGGGAGGAAGAATACTTATATCCTTGCGAAAAATGGGTGTAAGAATATTTTGTTTCCAATAGAAGAAAAAGGAGTCAAAGAGGAGGCTAGTCCTAGTATACTTCTAGTGGGAAGGAGCTCTTGAAATAAGTCAAGAAAGACGAGGAAATGCATTTTGCTATTATAGGTAAGCTGAGAGTCATCCTTAAAAAAACTTCTATGAATGATTTTCCTATGAATGTTCAAGAGTTATTGGATGCGTTTGTTGACATTGTGGTGGATGAGTTACCTCATACTTTACCACCCATTAAGAGAATCAATCACCATATTGACCTTATTACGAGAGCAAGTTTTCTGAAAAAAACAACATACAAATTGACCCCTCGAGAGAATGAAGAGGTCAAGGAGCAGGTCCAAGAGTTGTTGGATAAAGATTTGATTAGAGAGAGATTGATCATGTGTGTAGTACCAACTGTGTTGAGTCCAAAAAAGGATGGAGGTTGGAGAGCGTGCACAGATTCTAGAGCCATCAACAGGATAACCATCAGGTAAGATTTCCTTTACCCATAATGGATGATTTAATGTATTTTCTAAGTGGAGCTAGTTATTTTTCCAAGATAGACCTGAAGAGTGGTTATCATCAGATAATAATGAAAGAGGGATATGAATGGAAAACAACATTCAAAACAAATGAAGGATTGTATGGGTGACTTGTTATGTAGTTTGAATTAAAAAATGCTTATTTTAATTATCTTAAAAGGTATCAAGGTTATGGGTGAGAATTATTTCCAATTGAGTATTCCCCCTTTCCTTGTCTTGCACCCAGTGTTTAATTCAGAGCTACTTTGAGCATATTTTCACCCTTATTCAACACCTTGGAGGTGGTTGAGAATTTTTCCCCTAAAAATATAAATCTTGAGTGCATCGAGAATTATATAGTGGATTGTTGGCCCTTGACCAAGTTTTTAGGAAACATTGGTCATGTTTGACCACTTTTTAGACTTCGACAGGCTGGTTGAAGATGGAGTGCCTAGGCGAAGCGGAGATCCTGGGATGTCACTTGTTTTGTGGACCCAACAAGGGGTTCATTAGGGTTTTTGTATTAGGGTTTTGGGATGTCGTCCCATGGGTTCACCCATGTTTAGGCCTGGTTGTAAGGGATGTAAAAGTATACATAGAAAGGAATGAAATATAGAAAGGGGGTGCTTAGTGCAAGTGATGTAGGGAGTAGTAACATTTGGCCTAGTGCATGACTACTAGTGGCTATGTGCATGATAGATTGATTTTATCTTAGTGAAAGAAGTTGTAATTTCTTTGTTCTATTGAGGCGTTGGCTCTATGCCTTGACCTTATTTTGAGGAAGGTGGATCTAGTGCGTTGTGCACAGATCACCTATCCACTGCGGAGTTGGGCTCTGTGGATTTGTGCATAGGAGTAGGTGAATGTAAAGAGAACGAAAAATAATAAAGAATAAGAAGAATTTGGTGGACGTAGCCCAACACCAGGGTGAACCACGTATATCCTATGTCTTGATATGTTGTGTGTGATGTTGCTTATGTGATTATTTGCTTAGTGTTGTTGGACCTTGATCAAGTTTTTGGAGTTTCTTGGTCATGTTGACCTATTTTGGGACTTTGACAGCCTGTCAAAGGAGGAGCACAAGTTGAAGCAGATATCACGGGATCTCAACCCCCTTTTGGGCCCCTTTTTGGGTTTTTGGGAATATGTAATGGGAATGGGATGTCGGCACATAGGTTTACCCATGTTTAGGCCTATTTTGAAATATATATATAGAGAAGGATAGGAAATGTAGAAAGAGGTCAGTGTGCTAAGTGAAAAAGGAATGGCTAAGTGTTAGATCTATGTGATGAAGGGATTGTAATTGCTCTGTGCATACTGTGTGAGACTTGTAGAGCTGAGTGAAAGTCCCTATGAAAGACTATAGAAGGATTTGTGTTGTAGTGCAAGGAAGAAGGATCTAGAAAGTTGCACAGATATTTTGTCCTGTGTGGAGTAAGGGTTTTGAGGCTCTATTCTTGTAACTGATTGAACGACGACAATAAATAAGAAGAGTTGGTGGATTTAGCCCTAGGGTGGGGGTGAACCACGTAAAACCTGTGTGATGTGCTTTGTGATTTGTCTTGATGTGTTCATATGTTATATGCGAAATGCTCTGATATGTTTAGATAGATCTATTCATGCCTGGTGCGTATTATATGTGAGAATGTTAGACCTGATCTAGATATTCAGGCTTAGTTCTTGATATGCTCATTCCGATCCATTTGTATATGCTAAGTGCTTGAATACCGTAGATTAGTGTGAATACTGCGATGGTCTATCTTATAAGCGAATTGGTTATTGACTATATAGTGAGGAATTGACGACGCTAAGTGCTCTAGTAAGCTGTATAAACACAGATCTGTGTCCCAGCTAAGGTTGCAGACACCTGAGTCTTGCAACCACCCTTGCCACTACCTCGGGTGAGACTTCATCTGCCTTGCAGGTGTTGCTGAAAGGGCCGGTAGTTAGGGATTTGTTGGTGCATTGTTGTAGCGTTGAACCTTGGGTCTGCCCCTATGCCAACAAGTGTTGTTGATGTTATGTATAATGAATGCATATGATATTGTAGCTTAGTTTTTAATGATGTGAATGAATGTTATATCTGAGTTAAGGCTATGTGCTAAGTGATGGAAAGTACTGGATATATATTTTTACTGCGTTGATCTGTAATAAGGGTTTAACTGTGATGTGAATAAGATTCAAGAACTAATGCATATTTTTGGCTAAGTTCTTTGTTAAGTATTATAATCATAGATATTCATCCTATCTTGGTTGTAGACACTTGAGTCCTACAACCCCCCATGCCTCTACCTCGGGTGATACTTCATTTGCTTCGCAGGTGTTGTCAAAAGGGCCTGCAGTTAGGGTTTTGTTGGTGTGTTGTTGAAAAGTTGAACCCTGGGTCTGCCCCTGTGCCAACAAATGGTTCTGTTGTCGGGACCTGAAACTGTGATTTCTAGGAACTGAAGAAAAGATAAATCTATGTGCATAGATCTGTTGTTGTAGTGCGCAATATTCTACTTGACTTGCGAAGCTCTGTGCGAAGAAGTAAACTGGATATGAAAGAAGGATGTAAGATCTTAAAGCTTTATGATCAGGTAAAGGTAAGATAAGTGGAATGTTTTTCTTCGAAAGTATGAATCCATGTATGTTTGATAGATTTTGTTTTAACCTGACTGTTAGGGCCCAGTTATAAGAAAGAGTTGATCTGAATAAATTTGATATAAATAGAGAAAGATATGTTATTCCTATGCATAGAAAGAATTTTTTGACTAATAAGTGGATGAAGGAACCTAGAAAGAATTTTTTGCAGGTACAACAATGCGATCCCAGTGTGCAATACATGAGAGGATGAGGATTGTTTAAAAGAAAGAGAGGATTGAAATTATGTTACAATTGCAGAAGATCAAGACATATTGCTAAGGAATGCCCTGGTACAAGTCCTTTTTTTCTTTGTTGTAAAATTATTGGTCATGAAGTTGAGGATTGCCCAAGAATGATTGCTAAAGTTGAAAAGATGGACAAGATACAAGAAAACTATAAATAAGGTCAAGAGAATGGGAATCATACATAGAAATCTCAGATGATGTTAATACAGTTAAAAGAAGAAATGGATAATCACAGAGACATCGGTTTACCAGAGATCCTGGAAGAAAAACAATGCATAGTTGCAAGAATATAAGACTTTGACATAGACTGTCTATTAGATGAAGAAACACATGTGAACATTATTCTAGAAAGCACTTGGGAAATTTTGGGAAATCCTGCTATGATACCTTCATTAGGAAGGATAGGCTTCTTTAAAGGAAAGATGATAACCCTATGTGGAAGAGTTACTAATATACCTACGATTTCTCATGAAACATCGATGGAAGAGGACATTGAAGTTATTAGGTTTTTTTAGAAAAACGCCCCTTTCCCTCTTTTATTAGGAAAGACTTGGATTGAGAAAGCTCAGATCAGAAGGCAAGTAGAGGAGGAACTCGCAGAAAATAAAAAGCAAGAACTAAGGGATTTCATAACTAGAATAATAGATCGACTGATAGAAGAACGAGAAGTTGAGTTCAAGAAACAAAATGAAAGAGAAGTAGTTATCAACTTTGAAAGAACGCGAGAAGGGTTGAAGGACCTATCCATGCAAGAATAAAGTATGTCCACCCAGGACCTAGTAAGAAAAGAAGTATTATCTCTGAACCCATTGAAATAACATCAACAATGTGACATCACTACGCTAAGAACAGATAAGAACAAGAATGGAATGAGGCATCCAGAGACTCAAATCACGAGAAATAAGGTAAGAAATCTCAATAAGAAGAAATCCAAGTTAGAAAAACAAAAGCAAATTCCAGAAAAGACTTCACAAGAGACAGATCTACAAAACTTGAATGGAATAACAAAACAACGCAGAATGGGACTTCGCCTTCGCGAAGCTATATGAAATTTGGAGGCTCACCAACCATTAGAATGACACCTTGGATTGGCTAGAAACATGGTTATTTCCAAAAAGATCACCATTGGACTATTGAGACCGCACCATAACGAATGCATTCACATTGATGGACACATTCCTGCCCGTTGGAGGAATTTGTTAGGACATTGCTTATTTAACCCGTCAAACGCTGCGACGAGACCACTTTTTGCAAACCGAGATATTTTTGCTAATAGATAATCGATTTCATATTGTGTTGTTCTTTTTAGACCTCACCATCCATTTGAGTATCTTGCTTGTCCGTTCACCTACCTGAATTATTTTATTACAAGTGTGAATGTCGAGTGAACATGGCACATTAGAGAAGTCTATGGAAGAAATAATTATAGACCTCATGATTGAGAGAGTCATGTTTATGGGAATAGAATAATCATGGACTGGGGAATTTCAATCATCCCCATCAACTGGACGACGTTTTGGTCGCACTGCTGAGAAGCAAAGAAAGAAACATGACGATTTGGCTAATGCAAAGAGGATCCCATCAGTCTTGCCGAACTACATCCTGCCTTTGGCTGGCGTGGTTAGCTGTGACAACATCCCACAAGATTTTGAGTACATGTTGATCACTGCGTACATCCTGAAGGGGATACACGTAGTTGAACCTCATTTAGGACACATTCCATCCTTAAATAACAACGAATTCAACCTCAGAGACAAGAAGAAGTATGCGATGCTCTCACCACATATATATTTGATGAATATGACTAGGAAGAAGCCGTGCATAGTCTCCTAGTCATGGATAAAATATCTCACACAGTCAATGATATTGAATGTAATGAAGATCCACCCTTCGGTCGACATCGGGAGGTTAACGCTTGCATCAAACTCCTCCTTTCATGCTACCATGGAGGGTATATTTGGCTTGACAGGTGTGTCACTGTGGATTTGACGGTGATCCACCTCATCACAGGACTGAGCATGCAGGGACCAAAGCCTCACCAATTCTACCCAGGGAAGAATTCATATCACTCCCTGGCACAACGAATAAAGGAATCCTATGGCGATGTAGAGAAGGGAAATCAAGGCTATAAGGTAGCCTCCATCTAGGATGGCACAGTGCACCTAGCTTGTCATCTTATATCTAGTAAGCTCGTCTTAAAGAACCACCCAACACAGGTCACTGGCTTTGTAGTAGACCTCATAGGGAAGTGCGTAGAAGGCATGGAAATGAACTGGGTGAGTTACCTCATCAACTAGTTGGAGAAGGACTGTTGCGAAGCACAAGATCATGGATATGAGTTTCATTTTAGTTGGCTACTAATATTGATCACATTTTTTGCTTGGAAAATTATGGAAGGAGCAGCCTTCCTGAAAGTTGAACCATCAGAGCCATTGATCGCAAGGTTCTCCACCTTGTGGTATACAAACAATATGGTGAAGCAGTGGAAATTGAATGCGGTGTTCCATGCTTACTACTTACAGTCGAAGCGTTCCATTGAAGCATTCCTGTGAATGACACCCAACACTTTACATTAGTACAAGATGCTAGAAAAATTTTGCACAGATCGACACTTTATTTACATCACTACACGGAGGGATGAAAGTAAGGAGGAGTTGTAGTCCTATTACAAGATGAATGAAGAAGACATGGAGGAGATCACCAAATAATGGTTTGCAGAGTTCCTCATATTGGTGGAATAGGTAGAGCTCTCTTATGCTGACATCATCAGAAGTCCCTTGGTCACCCAGGTCGAACATGATGGACAGACTAGTGCGAAGAAAGAGAAGACAAAGGAGGAAGTGCATAACATAGAAACTGATGAGGAGGACAATGCCTCATAGGAAAGTATGTCGAGCTCACCTGCAGGAGGGGGAGGAGATGAAGTGAACCATGAAGAAGGAGAAAAGAAAGACAAAGGTGAAGTTACATTGCCAAAGGATCCCCTTACAGAGGCTAAAACATCCAAGAAAAGGAAGGTTTCCCCGTAAAAACCCTCAACACAGAAGAAGACATGAGCCAATAAGCATCAGTCGCAGAATGTGCTCACAGTGGACGATATCGATCTCATCATCAAAGTTGTAGAAGACGCCTCATAGGATATCCTATAGAGACATGAAGCGAAGAAAAAAACACTCTATGACATAATAGAGAAGGATCTCATGGACATACAACAAGCTATCCATTCGATCCACACAGTACCTACTGTGCCTTCCTTAGCAGAAATTGCAGAATTGGGGGATGATCCCACCCAATTACGAAGATTAGCAGATGCAACAGAGGCTTAACCTCATCGAGCCCAATACAAAAAGGACCAGGCTACAGAAGCCGTGAAGAAAGAAAAGGACCAGCTTCTTGCAGAGCAAACTATGGTCAAAGAGGCAGTGACTAAAGCACTTCAATCTGTGTCAGGCTTGGCATAGGAGGAACCAGAGTCAACTGAGATGCAAGTGGGGAAGCTCACCGAAGCCATTCAATAGCTTCAAGCAAGAGTAATGGAGCTAGAAATCCAAGCAGTCCCAAGAACTCCTCAATAAGTGGGTGATCAAAGGGAAGAAGTTGTCAGGAACGTAGTATAAAGAATCATGGAACTCACCTCTGAGTGTAAGAAATTGAGTGATCGGAGTGCATAGACCTACGAGCGCCTTGCAAAAGACCCAGAGGTGAAGAAACTGGAAGCACAACTCCAAGAGGAGAAGCAACAGGCATCCACCATGTAAGCACAGATGAAGTTGCTTACTGTAGTTGAGAAAATTAAGTGATCAGAGGAACAACGTGCAGTCCAACAATAGGTTACTTCCATCCAGACAAAATTCATGGAGGTGACACAGAGACTCCAGCTGGTGCAGGAAAAAGAATGCATGCTTTTTGAAGATATTGAAGACCAAGGATCAGGGCTAGACCAAGTAGTTGTGATGGTAGAACAATGCCTAGAAGGGCCTCTTATAGAGCAAGTAATTCAGGAGTTCATCGAGAAGGAGGCTCTAGCGAAGAAAAAATTCAAGGTAGCTCGAGCTAAGCTCAAGGCCTTCGAAGCATCTCTCCCCAAATCTGAGTGATTTGGGATGAGTCACAGGTGAGTGTTGTCTCTTGACCAATTTTTGAGGAAACGTTGGTCATTTTTTACCATTTTTTGGACTTCGACAGGCTAGTCGAATATGGAGCTCCTAGGAAAAGCATAGATCATGGGATCTCACTTGTTTTGTGGACCCAGAAAGGGGTTCATTAGGGTTTTTTTATTAGGGTTTTCGGATGTTGGCCCATGGGTTCACCCATGTTTAGGCCTGGTTGTAAGGGATGTAAAAGTATATATAGAAAGGAATCCAATATAGAAAGGGGGTTCTTATTGCAAGTGATGTAGGGAGTAGTAGAATTTGGCTTAGTGCATGACTACTAGTGGCTATGTGCATGATATATTGATTTTGGGGTAGTGCAAGAAGTTTTAAAGTGCTCTATGCTATTGAGGAGTTGGCTCTGTGACTTGAACTGATTTTGAGGAAGGTGGATCTAGTGCGTTGTGCGTAGATCACCTGTGCATTGTAGAGTTGGTCTCTATGGATTTGTGTACAGGAGAAAGTGAATGTAAAGAGAAGGACGACTAATAAAGAAGAAGAAGAAGAAGTTGGTGGATGTATCCCCACACCAAGGTGAACCACGTATATCCTTTGTCTTGATATGCTTTGTGCGATGTTTCTTATGTCATTATTTTCTTAGTGTTGTTGATGTTATGTATAATGAATGCATCTAATATTTTAGCTTAGTTATTAATTATGTGAATTAATTTTAGATCTAAGTTAAGTCGGTGTGATAAGTGATGGAAAGTAATAGATCTTTATTGTTACTTCACTGATCTGTAATAAGGGTTTAACTACGATGTGAATAAGATTCAAGAACTAATGGATATTGTTGGGTAAGTGCTTTGTTAAGTATTGTAATCACATATCTATGTCCCATATTGGTTTTAGACACTTGAGTCCTACATTCCCCCTTTCCTTTACCTCAGGTGAGACTTCATCTGCTTCGTAGGTGTTGTCGAAAGGGCCGATAGTTAGGGTTTTGTTGGTGCGTTGTTGAAGTGGTGAACCCTGGGTCTGCACCTGTGCCAACATGGATCATATCATGGACACCAAGACAAAGGGAACCCACCAATATAACATACAACTCTATCATGTTGTCAAAGTTGAATGGCTTCTTCACCAAGGGAAGTGTCTCACCAAGAGTCAAATTCAGAAAAGTTTCCTCATCTAATGAGGGAACTCAAAGTAAAGCACAGCATTGCTTCCTAAGGGGGAAGGAATAATATAGGTTGACATAGATCGCCACCCACCTCTTCCACTGACTCAACACAATTCTACATCTTGGCATTGTTTTTTATTTACATTGTTTTAGTTCCTAAACTTTTGGGGCCATTTTGAGGTCTTAAACAATGTTTTTTGGCCATTCAAGGGCTTGGGGTTTCAATGGCAAGCCAAAGCCTACCAAAAATTGTACTTCTCAATTATATATTTCCATCGAGCTATTGTGCACCCCAAACTGATATTATATATAAAATTTGCAACCCTTGGAGGTTGATATATCAACTAACCACCTCGAGGCCTATAATATTTTTAGTGCTTCGTGTCCTAGGGTTAAAATTTTGGATATTTAGGGTTTGTTACTTTATGTTAAAACACCATTTCATCCTCTTGTAATCCTCTCTTGTGAATTATCATAGCCAACACCTCTCTCTTTAAAGATAGGATACCATCATTCTAGCTAGTTTGCATTGATTTTCATTTCACAGTCTTTTCTGATTTCATTTTTAGTAGAATATATTTCTCACTATATTATTGTGCTCCCTAAAATATTTGTGTGTGTGTGTTTCCATTCATATTAGTACCTTTAATTTCATTCTATATACAATCCATATCATACCATTTGCATAGAAACTATAACTTGCTATAAATCAACAACCCCCACAACGTAACCAAGCACAACAACCCAACAAGGAATTTCCCTTACATTGACGTCGCCCCTACCCACATGCCATATAAATGCTTGAATGCAAAGACTAGATACCAAAAAGGTCCAATTCCTTGAATAAATATTAAGTAAATCATAACCAATGCCAAAGACAATTGCTTTCTTTCCTTTAATGAGGTGCTTCCTCTTCCTCATGGAAACTAGGCATATTATTTCTTCTCCAACATAGATGTAACGCTGGAAAGGTACCCAACCATGTTTATATACATAAGGATGCATAAGAATATGATAAGTATCTGAACTGAGCCAAAAAGAATATATTTTGAATTCATATATTTATTGAATACTGTAACAACCCCTCTGTTACGCCATAACCAATTGATAACAATAGGAGATATTCTTTTTGGAACATAAATAGTGGAATGGGATAGTGACATACATCAACAATACTCTTCTATTTTTTTCATGTCAATGCACAACTAGATTTAGATGGTATGTCATTGTATTAATGATTGTCTAGATCCCATAATTATCACATACAACAAGAGAGAAACATCACAATTAATCAAAATCAACCACAACCAGTTTCATCACACAACATCATTTATTCTAACAAAATAAATCATCATACCAAAAATTAAGAATATCTACCCATCAAACCTACTTGCAAGGTTAGGACCTCCAAGACACAATATCAACGGTCAAGCCAAGGATTCATTTGATTTATTTGACCACTTAACGTCTCAAGACTGGTGACTATGTTGAGGAACAAGGAAGTATCTAATTCCCATATTTCCATTCCAGACTAAACATCAATTATATTTTCCAACACACTTAGCTATAATTTCTTCAACACAGAAAAATATGGTAAAAAATTACTTCTTCATAGCACCAAAGCCTACTATCTCGATAATTCATAATTTAATTCATTTAAGGATTAGGAAGTGATTCAATAAAATCAAGGCATAACTTAACAGTAAAACAGAGGCCTTCAATAGGAAACTTGTTAAAATGATAGTTCCATCCTTAATCAAGTTTATTAGAAAATACGTGACAACTCTATAGCGTACAACCAAGTTGTTAGATATCTGATCTATATCATCAGTTGAAAAAGGAAAATAAAAACATATAAAATCTCTCAGCACAAGGTAGAAACCCTAACCCTACTATGTACCTTGGTGAACCAAAAAATATTGTGAAGAAGAAAAACCTATAACCGAAAGAAAGTATGTTCTAAGATTGAGTTAATAAGATTATGTATGGAACCGGAATTTCCTCTTCTCGGTGTCATAATGCAACACAACTAGATCCAACTCCAGAAGTACATAGATAGGCTCCTTGAGATCCCAATTTTAGAAAAGAAACACCTGGTATGCATCGAGACCCTCTTAATTCGGGCCTAGGCCTTAACTTACAAAAGAATGAAGCTTAGGAGAGACAGTGTGAATTTACATAGGGGAGGCACAAGCATGCATGCAATAGTCAGATACCACATCTCAGTAGTGATACGCTACTATGCACTGGAGTTCAATTTTAAGGAGAATCTCATGAGGAACAACATGTGCAGGTTCAAGAGAGGAAAAAGAGTCTTTGGAAGGCTCAAGGAGATCTTGCGTATACATCAGTGAGTAAGAGATTGAATAGCATTGAACAGGGAGAAATATATAGTATCCATAGGATCTGGGAGTTGCAGAGGAGGACCGTCGGATAAACATCCTATTAAGTCCTGACTATTGGATATCAGTAAGGGTAGATCAACGACAGGGATCCACTGTGGGATAAAAGGGTTGAGTTAACAATCACACAAGTTTCGGTTCCACAATCCACACAGGTAGTTGATCATCACCTACAAATAGATCAATGGTCTGCATCTATCCCACTATCAATGAGCATTTTCTATTGTGGAAATCGAGAAAGGGTTTAAACATCGTGCTAGTTGAGACACCACAATCCTTACTAGCCATCTATCTTCATGATCGATTTAATCATGATCATCGAATTAGACCATCGACTAACACTCGAGGATTTGATTCGAGGTCAAGCTCTCAGTCATAAGAAGGGAGAACTAGGCCCTTCAGGCTAGTTGATTATGCCCCAAATCCTGAATCGTGAAGTAGATCTACACCGTATATTGGTGGGCGATTACTAGCCATTGGATCCATAAGAATTCAGAAATTCAGCGAGTTTGAGTTCGCAACCGATAAGACTTGAAAAAAACCATGAAGCTCAAAAGTCCTGGAGTGAAGGACAGTCATAGATCTAACAAGTGATCACGGGCAGTTGGATCTATGAGTACGTTCTTCAACAATTCAGTAATTTTCTACTCCAGTACAACTAGAGTTAGTATGTTTAAGGTGAATTAACTCTCAGAGTCTCGAAAAATCCTTGTTGTTAAGGATAGTTACACATGTTGTGTGGATGAAGGTTGTTAGGTGAGAAAGGTTCCAAACCCCTGGAGCCCGAATTGAATCATGACCATCATCGAAAGTTTCACAAGCATCGTCAGATCTAAGGGTCTAGAATTCACAAATTTAGAGGAAACATGAGTTGCAACATCCAAAACCTTTGAAGCTCGGAGCCCTAGAGTCTCTTATGGTCGTAGATTTGAGCAAGAAGTGGGAACCGTTGATCCCTTAGTTATTCAGAATTCGAATCTTTGACAAGGTTAAGAGATAACTATTAAGGATTATGAAGACCCTAAAGCTCCAGACTTCCGGAGTAACAGAGATCTGTATATCTAGCGAAAAATCAAAGACCATAGATCTTCAAGTCTTATTCCTTCGGAGGTTCGGTAGTTCGAGGAAATGAGTTGTTTTTTTCAAAAGGTGATGAACTCCTGGAGTTTTGAACTCTAGAGTGGACAAAAACCGTTGATCTAAGGGGAGTGTAAGCTATTAGATCTTTGATCCCTTTGGTTGTTTGGCAATTTGAGTGGAACAAACTCAAGAAGTGAAGCTGGAAAAACCCCGAAGGTCGGAGTTCCATACTGGACCGCCACTGTAGAAACTCGTGTGAGGAGAAACTTCATCAATTGTTAGATTAATTTTTTAAGAGTTAGCAAATGATGGTGGTATGGTAGGGTAACCTACAATTGCTGGTGAACTCATATTAATACCATATTCGGCTAGTTAGTACCTCAGGAGAAAAGGAGTGTTGAGTTTAAGGAACCTACACAACATCATAGTTCTGGAGCTCCAAATAACACCCTTTTTCCAGAACTAGGTTCTAGCCCCTAGTCACATGCCTAACTTGTTAAGTAAAAGGCATAACGCCCAGGAATAAAAGTAAGTAAAAAAACCTAAAACCCATGGATTTAAATTCAATACAAAGACATTTATTCTACAAGTGCCTCAGATTCATCAATAATTTCGATAGAGTAAAAACTTGACATAAATTCAGAATTAAAAAAATTAATATAAGGTAAGGATGAAAATACAGATTTACACATAAGCTATATGTAATATAAAATTTACACTAAAAAATGAGGATCATGATGCTCAATTTAGGGTTCGGAAAACATTCAGAACTACAACGAAAGTTTAAAATATAAAAATTGTAAATACTATTCATTGCAGCAACTATAATCTGAAAGATAAACTCTTAAATAATTCTCGTTGACAACAAAAGTAACCATGCGCATTCAGGATTTTCGGTGATGCTACAGAGACCCTATCAGTGCAACATACTTCACTAATTCTACAAATAAATTCAGAATATAAAAGTACAAGGACCGAAGAATGTTGTGTACCAAAAATGCCTTCAAGTCTTTCACTCCTTCGTTTCCTTCTCTTGTTAATCACAGAGAATTCATCGGTACCTTCCAAACAACACTAGGGGTACTCTTCCTCCCCCTTATCCCCCCTATCCACAAAGGGGCCAAGCACACAAACTAGAACACAATAGCTTCTAGGCTTGCCTCATAAGGAAGAGCTTCCACTCTTTTCACAAGCCTGGAGTCCCAACTCTCCCAATTAAAAACACAGTCCATCAAAATTTCGGAAGCATAAAAATGTTCCCCAAAGTATGCCTAATCCCCTTAATTAATGGGTGTCTCCTAACTAGGTTTTAGTTAGATTTGGATTAGGAGTATTCTTAGTTAGGTTAGGGTTGGTTGACTCAAATTCTACTCTATGCACAACCCATTCTCTAAAGTTGCAATTATTTCAAGCTAAGGATTTCTTTTTAATAATTTCATGCACCCTTGTGAATTTTATCAAGGCTTTAGGTCTTTACTTACTATTTCCTAACATTTGATTTCCATCAAATATTTACTCATGTCATAATTCAATTAGTCCCTTTATTTAAAACTTAGACTTCTGGTTGGCTTTAATAATTAATAATCTATTGTTTAATTAATTATTTTAATCCAAAAAGGTCTAATAATTCTAGTGTTTTCTAGGCCACCTATGTTTATTGACTTAGGTTTCAATTGTAAGACGTTGTTGGCACAGGGCCCTTTCAGCAACACTTGCAAAGAAGATGCAGTCTCATCCGAAGCAACTAAGAGGGAGGTTGCAGGACATAGATGTCTACAACCAGGGGAATATCAAGTGGATCTAATACAACAACAATGCAACATTCATATACCCCTCACCAAGCTAGATCTACCTTGCACAGTTATAGATATGATATAATACAACAATGAAAATAAAAATATAACAATGATAGAGATCAAAGCATCAATAACACACACAACACAAGATGTACGTGGTTCATCCTCTCTCTAGGGCTATGTCCACATAACTGTGATGATGATTTATTAGGATAAAGCCTATATTTCTTGTCTGTGCTCTTAACTAGAAGATCTTCTTTCTTCTCTCTCTTTCTCTCCCCTTCTTGCGCACCCAGCTGCAAGACTTGACCTTCACACACAGTTGAATATCTTACAATACCAGAAGGCTCTCTCACTTAGCACTTCTCTCTCTCTCAATACAATAATATCTCACCACAACAATAGAGACAGATCAACAACAATATCATACCAACCCAAAGCACCAACCCAACCTAGGCCCTTTAGACCTCTATTTATACATTACAATCATTCATCGACATCCTTAGGTCGAAACCTAAGTTTCCAAAACCCTAGATACCAAAACCCTAGGTGTCTAAAACCCTAGGTCAACTTGACCTACTTTTTCTGGGCTTCGCCGACCTGTCTTTCCTTCCTTCCCGCGTGGTGCTAATGGTGGATTTTCCCACTTATGAGATGTCCTCGATCCATCTTCCTTGCTTATCTATCATCCTCAATCTCCTTTTCCAACAACTCGCATTTACGTACTTCACTCCATCTTTTCTTTTCTTTTTCTCACTTCAACCCAGTGATAGTCACCATGTCTTCCGGGAAGTTTGCTTTTCACCTTTTATTCCTTGTTCTTTGCTTCCTTCCATAACCAAGGGCCAACAGGCCCCCAAAACTCACCTATGACTTGTCTCGAGGCACTTCTGATATTATCTTTCTATTTTACTTCGACTTTGGACTGCGTAGGGAATCCTTTGCTTTATGCTCTATGTCTCCTTCCCATCCTTGTGTAGATTGTCTTGTCTGTGTCTGGTACCCAGTTTCAACTGCACCTAGTACCTAGACCCTTTTCTTCTTTCTTTTACTAAGGTCTGCGAGGCACCTGGTTGTCATAGTACAACTTCAACCGACTCGCATTCACTAATCCTTCCTTCCACTCTTTGTTCAATGTCTTCAGCTGCACAACTCCCCCTTCGATAACATAGGCGACCTCACATGGTCCGAGCCAATGCATCCTAAACTTCCCTAGATGTTTTGTAAACTTACTGTCATACAAAAATACTAAATCACCCTGCTTGAATGCCTTCTTCTTGATTTTCCTGTCATGATAGGACTTCTCTCATTCCTTCTAAACCTGTTGATGGAATCATGCAATAAATCTATCTTCTTCCAGTTCAACCAACTATGCAAGCCTCTTGCGAACAACGCCAGTATCATCCATGTATGTAAATGCAACAATTCTTAAGCTCGACACCAAGTATTCCATCAGAACAACATCTTCAAGACCATAAACCAACTTGAAAGGGGTCTACATTATTAATTTCTTTCAAGTGGTTCTATAGGCCCATAGTACTGCATGTACTCTTAAATCCCAATCATCCCTATTCACACTGCAAATCTTTGTCAGTAGGGTCTCCAAGATCTTGTTGAATGCTTCAACTGTTCCATTTGCTTGTGGATGGTAAGGTGTACACTTTTGATGGTGGAATGCAAATTCTTCAGCCAGGGCTTCGACTGTCTTATTGATGAAGTGTGTTCCTTGATCATTCATAAGGGTCTTGGGGCATCCAAACCTGGTTATTATGTCATCAAATATAAAATGTGCAGTTGTAGTTGCACTACAGTCCTTTACTGCTCTTGCTTCAAGCCATCTAGTTAAGTATTATGTCGCAGTAATTATGTATCGTGCTCCTGTGCACTTTCCTGGTGGGTTTATAGGTCCCCCGAAGTCAATGGCCCACTTTTTAGATGCTTGTAGGGTCATCTTCGGTTCTAATGGCATTTCATCTCTTCGAGATGGTTTTCCAACTCTCTGGCATACATCACAGGCTCTTGCATAATCTTTAGCATCTCTGTGTAAGGTAGGCCACTAAAGGCCAGCTCTAAGAACCTTTTGCACAGTTTCTTTCCATGCATAATGACCTCCTACGATGCCTTCATGAACTTCTACAAGGATCAGTGGTCGCTCTATCTTCATAACACACCTCCTTAATATCTCATCGGGTCCCATCTTGTATAGCTGACCAACTATCAGTGAAAAGTCTGCAATGCACACCACTAGCTATTTCTTCTAGGGAATTGTATACTCACTAGGTGTCATTCCTGTTGACAGGAACTAGACTATTTCTATGAAGTGGTCATCAATATTTCTAATGGCGAGCAGTTGTGCATCCGGCAGTGTATCCTCCAAACTGGTGGGTTCTTCGCCATGTTCCAACCTCGACAAGTGGTCAAGGCCCTTTTTCATTCTTCCTATCTTAACTATGATCTCAAAATCATATTATTGAAATAGAAGAAGCCTTAGGCATATTCGCCCCCCAACACTGGCTTCTTTACTAGGTACTTCAATGTAGAGTGATCTGTGGACATTTTAAAGTGTCCTCCCAACCAATAGTGGCAGAATTTCTGCAGGGCATACACCATGGCTAATCCTTCTCTCTCGGTAGTGGTGTAATTAACTTCAACTGTAGATAGCTTCCTTATAGAAAAATCTAACAGATGGTCGATGTATCCTTCTCCAGGTTGTGCCAATACTTATCCTAAGGAAATATAAGATGCATTGACATGCACATGAAACTCCTTGCCGAAAGACCAGAATGGGTGCAGTCACCATCTTCTGTTTCAGTGTGACAAAGATCTGCTGGCATTCGTCTGTCCAACCAAACTGACAGTCTTTCTTCGACAGCTTCTCCATCCATGATGTGATATGAGCATATCCTTTAATGAATTTTCTGTAATAGCCAATATTTCCTAGTGTAGTGCGCAGTTGTTTGACTGAAGTAGGAGGTAGAAAATCAACTATGATGGTGATTCTAGAGGGATCTGCCAATAATCCTTGCTTGCATACAATATGACCTAATAACACTCTAAATGGTGAGAAGAAGATGCACTTCTTCATATTTAAAGAAATTTGACACTGCCTGCATTTATCAAACATTATCCTTAGACATTCAATATGGTTTTTCAACAAGATAAACGTAGTCCAGTCATCAAAATATGCTTCTAAAATTTTATGAAAAAACTCTTTGAACACTTTGACCAACACCTTGGAAAATATGGCTGGGGCATTATTCAGTCCAAATGGCATCACTGTATATTGGTAAGATCCCCATTCTGTGGCAAACATATTTTTTTGGTGATCCTCCTTGGCAATCCGAATCTGATGGTATCCTGAAAATCCATCTGTAAAAGAATATACCTCCTAGCCTTCCACATTTCCTAATACTTCATTAGTGAATGGTGTAGAGAAAGGGTCCTACAAATAGGCATCATTCAACTTCCTGATATCTACAAAGATCCTTATCTCCCCTATTTTCTTGTCTTGTACCACCATAGGGATGATCCACTCTGACTCTTCGACAAGTTCAATAATCCCTGCTTCCATCATTTTGTCGAGATCAATCTTCACTTTTTCCTTATATTTTGGGTTCAATCTGTAGGGTCTTTGCTTGACTAGCTTCACACATTATTTCAAAGGTATCATCATCTCTCCCATAGGACCTTTGATACCTTTCATATCAGTGAACTTGGTTGGAAACAAGTCATGATATTCATGCAACAAATCTGTAATCTTATCAATGGTAGCAACATCTCAGTAATATCCGATATTGGCAAGATTTGATGTCTCCTCTGTTCCAATATTGACTTTTTTAATCTTTATTGGCTAACCAATAAATTGTATCTCAACTCTTGATCCTTCCACATCTCTTTGGCCTTCTGTTTCAGTGATGTTTACCTTCCTGGGATCATCATTGTCGACATTGATGTTGTAGCAACTCTGCAATTTTTGGAGAGGCGCAATCCATTCATCCTCTTCTTGTTCCATAGGGAGGCTATATGAATCTTCGATTACCTTCTGTCTCACAATATGTAATGCTTGGTCTACTGAAGGATATTCACTTTCAAATAAAAAGGTGGTTACAAAATTCTAAATCATACCTTCCTAGTCTATAGTGATGAGGCGTAGCTTTGCTTGAAGGTACCAGTTGATAGGGGTTGTGCCCAGCATGTTAATGAATCTATGCACCCATTATTCTCAGGGAATTACACTCCAAGCCTCCTCGCAGCTCCTCACATGGTCTTTTGGGAAGCTTCGACCTATGTACCTTACTTTGCATCCTTATACTTTTGTTAAGAACTGCGTTATCATCAAAGTTTGGCATTGTGCCTAGTCTGTATAATTGCTTTTGTGGGTTCCCCACCATCTTGTTGGTATGGATTTCAAGGCCTCATTCATTTCCAACAACCTATGTTGTGTTGGTACACTTGCTTAAAAATCTGATAGGAAGGCTTCTAAAGGGTTCAAACCATCAAATGTGGGTAAGTTACTTACTGTTGTGCCAATCCACCAAACTTCTCTGGTTAATATGGCACATCTTCTGGTAGATACTTCGTACATATGGTTTTTCCAGTTCTCCAACACTTCTTTTGAATATGATGAAAATGCGTTGTCACTTTTCCAGCTCAAATTCCCATCGGTTGTAGGGTTGATGTAATCCTGTTGTCTGGCTATCAGTTTGTATATGTTTTCCAATTCGTATGTGTGGTCTTCTTCTCTGATGGGATATGTATATCGTGAACCCTCATCTGGATCTAAGGGTGCAATGACCTGAAGTCCATATCTTTCAAATGTCATACGTCTTTTATTCAAATCAACCATTGTGGAGTTATCGAAGGCCTAATCAATTATTAACAGTGCAGGGTAAGGGAAACTGTCATCAACAATTTCAATTAACTCGAAGTTTGCAAACGTTCTCACTCCATCAATGTCCATAGGGACATGTTCCAATCTGCCAAAGGGGTTGACAACTTGCTAGTTAGCCATCCTAAGCCTGATAGGGGATCATATTGACTTATGTTTCCCCATCAGTACCCAATTTTGCTTCGTGATGACATTGACCTCTGACCCTAAGTTGAGGACCACGTAGTCTATATCATACTCTCCTATTTGAGCATTCAGGTGCAATTATTTATTTGTCCTTCTCCTTTTTCCAATTTGGTGCACTTCCCTATTCAGTAAGGGGTCTATCTTTCCTAGTTCATACTATCTGATTAAGTTCTATATCTCTTGTACAACGCCTTTATCCTGAATCAACTTAACACAGGTGCATAAAAAATCAATGAGTTTTCTTACGTCTTTTCCCTCCTGTGGCGAAGAAGACTGATCAAATGGCTGAGGCATTCCATATTCTTTTATTTCTGGCTGTATTTTTGATGAGGAGCCTTGATCTGCTTTGAACTCTTTTCTTTCTTCCTCAAAGATTTGTATTTATTTATTTGCATCAAAAGTTCGGGTATTCTCTATAGCCTTCCTGATACCTGAGTATTCTACAATATTTCCTTGAGTCATTCTATCCTCTCCTGTAGCAACACCTCCTCAAGTGATAAGAGGGACTTTAGGGTTTTCCATGCGAGGCTCAGGATATATCAATTGCACTTGTGGATTCTGTTGAGGTCCTCATCTTTCCTACATCTTAGCTAGCAGCATAGGGCAATATTCTATAACATGGTCTAACGAGATGCAATAGCTACATCTAGTGCAAGGATTCTTTTCTCGGCCTTGGCCCATTCCTCCAACTCTTCCTCGTCCTCTGTATCCACCATGAGGATTGAAATTTCCTCTTCCTGGGGAGTTATACTTCAGAGTGTTTTCTTCTTGTTGTGCTTCTCCTTGGATCTTGTATATGTCCCTCGATCTTTCATGCATAAGGTCATAGGCCCTACAATCCCTATCGTCGTTCCCCACAGACTTACAGAATGTGCAATATAAATTTGTGGGAGTTTGAACATACTTTTGCATGTAATAGCACTCACCTGTGCGATGCCTATTTATGCATACTTTGCACCACGGCAGGTTGACTTGCTTTAAGGGGATCGGTGATCCTGAGGCCAAATATTCATGGAATAAAGGATAGTGTTCCTTATCATGGCCTTCTGATATGTATCTTACACACCAGATACATTATCTTTTGTCCTTCCCCTTGTCCTTCTTCATATCCTCAACCTGCAGAGACAAACTAGTCAGCTGGCTCAAGATCTGGCTCATACCTGAGATGGATTCTCCCATAGGGGTTGATTCAAGTTTCATAGCGATTTCCAATGCTTCTTCCTGCAAAGAAATCTTCTCCTGCATTAGGGGAAATCTTATGTGTGGTAAAAGGGAAGCGATGAACCATTCTTTATTATGTTCATCTGGAATTTGAAAAGTTAATCGGCATGTTAAGGTCTTGAACCTTTGATCGAACTCCCAAACAAGCTCGACTACTTTCTGCTTGATCTCCTTCAGTTCTGTAATACATTGAGACTCTGACTTAGGTTTCTTAAACTCTGCAATCAATGCATTCTTGATCTCACATAATGGCTTAGGCTGTGCATGTCCTTGGACAAGCTTCATGTACCAACTCAGTGCGTGATCCCTTAGGGTAGTGCTGATCTGGGTCCTTTTAAGAGATTCATCGGTGACATTTTTAATATTCCATACAGCTTCGCACAGAAACCAATGTTGATCAGGATCTTCATATCCATATCCCCTAAAGATAGGGAGCCTCATCTCATCTTCCATAGAGCTACCAAGGTTTCCTGTCTGAGTAGATGCTGAGCTACTAGTAATAGTACTTTGAGGACTATGGTGGTTCTGATTATTTTGACTACCTAGTTCTACTAAAATAACAGGAGGATTAATAGTACTTACTTCAACGGTTTGCGCAGTTCCTGAAATTTCAGGCTCATCTTGGCGAGGTTCTTCGGCCTCTCCTTCTTTGTCCTAGCGGGTTCTGAATGTTCTCTGTTTGCCAAATATGCCTCTTCTCCACTGTAGAAACCCTCTTCCCCGTAGTTTTTCTTAAACAGGTTCTCAAGGTGAACCCCTATGAATACTATCCCACTACGCATATGTCCAGCTTCTGTATCGTTGTCACTGTCTGAATTCCTGAACATTAGTCTTTTCAAATCCACTCGATCTACTGTATCTTCAAGACGTTCTTTTCATGCAGCAACATCTTGATTCTCAGCTTCCAAAAGTGCAAAAATTTTCCTTTGGATCCTTTGAAAAAGTATCTCTCAGCTTGGCTATACAATTCTACTTTGTCAATAGAAAACTCAGTGATATACCCTCCAATGGTACTATGAAGCCAATAATCTACTGCTCTGAATACAACGTTATCGACTCTTTTGACCTTCTGGATCAACGTTGACATCCAAACCACATGGGTTCTAGCTCTGATCTTAAACCAGGTATCTGCTAACCTATCCAACCACTCAGACAACTCTTGATGGATTCCTCCAAAGAAGATCTCATGAATGTCAGTGAAGATGTATATTTGTAGCCAATCTTCAGTTCTTAGTTTAGGGTTCTTTTTCTGGGCTTCAATGAATTCCCTCTCTTGATCTTCCATCCACTTATGAATCTCTATCTTCGATGGGAACCAACTTGACATTCCCTCATGAATATTTTGGTCCTGGCAATAGAACCATTTGTGGGCATAGGGGAAGACCCAGGGTTCACTAGAAGAGTGCACCAACAAGCCCTAACTACTGGGAATTTCGACGACACCTGCGAAGCAGATGCAGTCTCACCTGAGGCAGCTAAGAGGGAGGTTGTAGGAAAGAGATGTCTACAACTAGGGGAATATCAATTGGATCTAATACAACAACAATGCAACATTCATATCTCCCTCACCAAGATATATATACCCTGCATAGTTATAGATCTGATCTAATACAACAATGAAAATAACAATATAACAGTGACAGATATCAAAGCATCAATCACACACACAACACAATATGTATGTGGTTCACCCTCTCTCTAGGGCTATGTCCACAAAACTATTCTTATGATTTATTAGGATAAAGCCTACGGTTCTTATCTGCGCTCTTAGCTAGCAAGTATTCTTTCTCCTCTTTCCTTCTCTCCCCTTCCTGTGCACCCAGCTGCATGACTTGACCTTCGCACATAGTTGAAGATCTTACAATACCAGAAGGCTCTCTCACTTAGTTCTTCTCTCTCTCTCTCAATACAATAATATCTCACCACAACAATAGAGCTAGATCAACAACAATATCATACCAACCCAAATCACCAGCCCAACCTAGGCCCTTTAGACCTCTATTTATACATTACAATCATTCATTGACATCCTTAGGTCGAAACCTAAGTGTCCAAAACCCTAGATACCAAAACCATAGGTGTATAAAACCCTAGGTCAACTTGACCTACTTTTTTCGGGCTTCGCCAGCCTGTCTTTCCTTCCTTCCCACGTGGTGCTAACGGTGGATTTTCCTGCTTGTTGAGCTATCCTTGATCCATCTTCCTTTCTTATCTATCATCGTCGATCTCCTCGTCCAACAGCTTGCATTTTCATACTTCACTTCATCTTTTCTTCTCTTTTGCTCAATTCAACCCAGTGACAGTCATTGTGTCTTCTACAAAGTTCTCTTTTCACCTTTTCTTCCTTGTTCTTTGCTTCCTTCCATAACCAGGGGCCAAAATACGTGCCCTTCAAGATGCATCCTTGTGATCCAAGGGTGCCACTCACGTTGACATTTGTTTGGATGTTTGTCCAACCCCTTGGAGTGAAAACTCCATTCAATCAACCTTGTGAGAGACTAAGGGCTTCTAAGAAATAAGGATTCCACGTTATTGTCTTCCCCTTGTGAATATTCATGAGAGACTGTCTCAATATTCCATCATGACATCGTGGACCACCCAAAATAGGTAATTGTTAACCTACATTTCTGGACATGGCGGGAGTGCTAGTAGGCTGTAACATGGATGTTTCCACCCCTCTCCCTAAATATATGGTTTTCTGTGCAAGGCCCCTTTACTCCTTATGTGATTCAAAATAGAAATCATCATCAAGCCTTTATCCAATCAAATAAACAATGTCAAAAATCCATATACATAAATCATACGAAATCCATCATACATCATATGTGTAGAAGAATGAAATACTCAAACAATACAATCCACTCCCTAACTCAATCTGGAGTCCAAGGAATCCCTTTGATTCCACCAACATCCATAACCTGTCATGTTCCCTCTACAGTCAGGACGACTTGTCAAAATAACATCTCAACATATATATAGACATCAATATAATTATTCAAATACTGAGAATTATTGGTCAGTTGTGAATAATACTCATGGATAAGGGTCATAGATTAATGACTTACACTATGCAGTTAATCCTGAAAATAATATTTGACATCAATATAATCAAGCATCTATAACACCTCAACATCATCATCTATAACTCATAATATGAATGAAATCATTGTTTTCCATGCCCAGATCACTTGCAAGCAAGTGTCCTCAAAGAATAAGTGAATATTAGTTTTCTCGGTAGAGCAGGATGTTACATACACCCCCTCTTGTTTTAAAATTTGTCCCGATGTTTGTAAAGTATATGTAAAGAAAGTAAATAAATGTATCTGATATAGATCTATATGTATAATATATCAAACAAGTAATGAAATTGTTGACGCATCTCATATGCATCCTCCCAGGTAGTCGAGTTTGGACTATAATTGTCCCACTAGACCTTGACCTGATTGACTATTAGACATCATAGTTGTTGAATGAGATGTTCCATAATGTTGATTGGCTTCGTCATGAGAGAACCCTCATACAACAACTGTAAGGAACTCATATCAATATCAAGTGAAGGATCACTAACATAATTTCGTAAAACAAATACATTAAATACATTGTGCATATGCCTCAAAGAATTAGGCAAGGATAATCGATAAGAAAATGGTACTTTCCTTTCCACATCTTTAAGGAACTCTTTTGTGGTTTCACTCGCAATAAAACTTTGTCGCCAATTTCATAATTGTGATCAAGGTGATGCGCATCAACAAAATTCTTCTACCGATTTTGTGTTTCTTTAATCCTTTGTATTATCAATTGCATTTGTTATTCCATTTATTGAATCACTTCTAGTCCTACTAGGACCCTATCCTCAAGCCGATCCCAACTCAATGGCGTCTGACACGGTCACTCATAAAGAAAATCAAACGGTGCCATCTTAACGGTAATTTGATTATTGTTGTTGTATGCAAATTCTACTAGTGGTAATAATCCTTCCCAAAATTTATGTTGGTCCATTATATACATACACAACATATCCTCTAAAATTAGGTTTATCCTTTCTATTTTCCTATCTATATCTGGGTGATAAGACATGCTAAAGTTTAGCTATGTTCCCAAAGCCTCTTGGAAACTTGTCCAAAGCTATCAGGTGAGCACCGATCCTTGATCGGATATGATTTTTCTTGTCACCCCATGTAATCTGAAAATATCAATGACAAATGTTGTAGCTATGCCAGGTACTTGATACATTGTATGCAATGGAATAAAGTGTGCAATCTTCCACAGAGTGTCAACTACCATAAAAATCAAATCGTGTCTTCTTGTCGTCAATGGAAATCCAACAATAAAGTCCATCGAAATGACTTCTCATTTCGATTCAGGAATTGGTTGTGTTGGCGAAGGAAGTCACTCCTGGATTTCTTGTAGGAGTAGAGCCCGACGCCCATCAGTTTATGTCATGATTTGTGTATGAAAGGGATGATCGAATGGAAGTAAACTTGGACGATATTCTTTCAACTCCGAAACTAGGCCAGGCATGCATGGGCAAGTGAGGTCTTAGACATAGTCCAGACAGTGAGTTGTAGTAAGGGTGAGTAGGGGGAAGACTTGTATCAGAGAGATGCAAAGGTCTGTTGTCAACATGAGGTTTCTAGCAGACTGTAGGAAATGCATTTAAATGCGAGATCTTCTTACATTCAAACGCAGAAAACTAGAGAATACAATAGTGCCACAATAAATCCTTTATCATAACACAACTGCAATAATTCATGTGAATCAGTCAATCATGAACTCCCTCAATATGAGATGAAAACTAGATGGAATAAGGAAACCGTCTTTCATTAAACAAGAAATCTTACATACAGATTCATAACTAGAGAACTAGAGTGTCTGTTAAAACATTACAATCGGGAGCTTCTCTCTACCATCCATGATTTACAAAATACAAAGACTGAGTCTATATACTCAGAAAATTTGCCTAACAGCGGCGTGCTCAATTATCCAGGCTTGGTGTCCCTTCAGCCAAATTCAAACGGGCATTCTTTGTCAGATGCTACCTTAACTACGTATGGCTCCTGCAAGGGGAGAAGCTGAGCCATTAAGTGTCAAGCTAGCGTGTGAAGACTTCCCCCAGCTGGTCGAGGAATCGACATGGCTTCTTTAGAAAAATGGGTACACAGGACCCTTTCGAGTATACCACTTTCCAGATTATCCATACTTTGCACTTAATGCCTGAGGAGAGGTTTCAACCACCCCTTCTCATCTTCATTTACTCTAGGCAAAAAACCAGGATCGAGGTCGGATCAGATGGTGCATGGAGATCACGATGATCCTTTCGACGACTAGACTCGATGCCTTTGGCCCCTTTTTGCACAGCTCTTTTCTTTCCCAAGTGACCATGGGAAGTGACCCTGTGTCTATTCCCAAAACGCTTTCGACGTTCGCAAATGGAAGGAGTTAATCCTTGCTTATTCAAATCTGCAATGAGAGAAACGCTGAGATGGCCTAATTGGGCGCCACGCATCCCTCTCAGATTTGACAGCCCTGAACTTACTCGGTGATTTTGTGGGCCCAGGTCTTGGACACTCCCGGCACCACATGCATCAGGAATATAACGGGCTATTCCTTGTATTTCAAAGTCGCGATGGGCGAAAAGGCGAGGAGCTTAATCGTGCACCAGGTGTCCCCTTTAGATGGACGACTGAGACTGCTCCTCGATATTGTGGGCCCACTTTTGGGCGCTCTTGGTTCTTCAGGGTTCGTGGTTTCGAAATGTACAACGACATAAAACCTTCATCCCTTGAACTCGCGACTGCCAAAAAGCCGACGCGACTGGATCTCGCGCCACGCGTCCTTTGGATGGACGACTGCTATTCTTCCCTGCATACAATATGGGCGCGATCTATCGTGCTAATCCCAGTGAAACTATGCTAACCGCGATTTCTCGTTGTCTGTCGATATTCTTTTATAGATGAATCCAGGCCGTTGACAACAATTTCGCCTGCTCACTTGATTTTTAGCCTGAAATGGGGCTTTATGTGCTACGCTTGGGCGTTCTTCGTGCAACCTGCAGCGCTGGATGCTCTCGGGCCCAAGACAAGAATTGTTGCTAAAATTAGGCTCCATGGGGGATAGATTCGTCCCTATGATGCTCTAAGAACTTATTCCATAGCTTCAGCACCTTGCTGTTGGGCTATGGAGTCAGGCTCAAAACATCCCACTGCTGAAAATACAGACCGAAAAATAAAAGCAACAAAATAAAGGTACATGCTCAAAGGAGATTATTTATATAAAATCCTAAACTAATAAAACATTTTACATGGGGCTAGGTGAAATCAGACTTCCACCATAGCCAATCAAGTAACTTCCTAAAGGGAAGCTCTTTCTTTCTGTCGATGATCACCAACAGATGGTGTAACCGTGACAGCAGAATGACTACACTCTTCAACTTCTCCTCACTGGATGAAGTTGATATGGAATAGGGCATCTCCAAGGCATAAAGAACATGCCACTCCATGTACTTGCCGACAGAATCATAGAATGAGTGGAAAACCCTGTGAAAAGGGTAGCAGTAGGCCTACTCTACTCCACAGCTACTCCTACAGGGATGAACTTCATGAGTCTGCATAGGTGAATGGGGGGGCTCCAGGCAGGAAGTCACCTGTTCCACTGGTTCTTTCGGCTCTTCTTCTTGGCTCTCCCCCAGGTCTGATTCATATTCATCATAAATACGGACCATGGGGTGGTTCTGCTTGCTGATTGTCTTTTTAGTATCTTTATAGTGATCAAATGTAGGATAATCTTGCTGCTCATCATCACTATAATATACATCAAAAAGGGGTTGTCCTTTATTGATATGATCCTTCTCCAGAACAGTGATCCCGTAAAGAATTTCCTTTTTAGGGATAGTGGGACCTGCTAGTTCTGGCTGCGCATACATAATCTTTTTCTCTTTAATCCCCGGTAAAAATATATTGTGAGAAACCCCTTGAAGGAAAAGAGAAAAATCCTCCTCCACAACCATCCCCTCTTTAAAAATGGGGAGCTCTTCGTCGTCATAAGCAGGGCTGCTAGGAACATCTACTTCAACCCGATACCCAGGTAAGCCATCTACTATAGACCACATTTTCTTTATAAACTCATAATTTTCACAAGAGGAATGTTGATCGTTATGAACATCTAAAAGAACAGGTGCATCTGAAATAATGTCAGATGCTTCCGTTCTAGGGCTAACAAAATTAATATCATTCAACACCTCTATTTTTTCATGGCAAATTCTTTCCTCCACAGTAAAGGATTTATCATGGACATGGTCTTTAGGGCCAACAGAGGCTTCATGAAGCAAAAAAAACTCCTCACAACAATTTTGAAACGAACAATCAGCTGGATAGTAGTCTTTACAAAATGAATTGAAAGTTGTATGAAAACCTGTTAAAGAGTGGATGCTTGCAGCGGGAACAGATCGACACCACTCAAGAGCAGGTCCCTTCAATGAACACCTGAAGAGATTAATTTAGACATCCTCATGCGTGATATTGTGTCGGTGAATAGCTTCATGGAAGTCCAGTAAATGCTCAGCTGGTTCCTCCCAACTTGTTGCATGAAATTCAGTGAGGAAATCTTCCCATTGGTCTCTATCAGGAAGTGCATTAGGAAAACCAACTATCTGGGAAAAGTCATAGAAAGCAAACCTTTTAGCTAAGATTTTCTCCATATCAAACCAGTGAAGTCGTTGATTGATCCTTGAATCATGGAGTCACCAGGTGAAATATTTACAGCTTCAAATGTGTCTGGTCCTTGTTCACCATAAAGGCCAGAGATTAACATTGTTGTTACCCCAGGAAGCTTCTCAAGCTGAGAAAGCAGTTGCTGAAACCTTCTCGAGAAAGCTCCTTAGGGTCATCTTTCAGGTGTGCTAACATTAGCCACAGTTGAAATGGTGATGTGGAAACAATGGAGTTTCCATAGTGGAGTCGCCAGGTGCACAGTAGAAATATTTAAGGGATCTGATGTCTGATGCATCTTCAAAATCAGAGGCTTAATGTCGTTCTGCCCAGGGAAAATCTTCAAATTCATCCCGGGCAACGACGCCAAAAATGTTGGCGATGGAATTCGCTCCTGGATTGCTTATAGGAGCAGAGCCCGACGCCCATCAGTTTATGTCACGATTTGTTTATGAAAGGTATGATCGAATGGAAGTAAACTCGGACGATATTGTTTCAACTTCGAAACTAGGCTAGGCATGCATGGGCAAGTGAGGTCTTAGACATACTCCAGACAATGAGTTGTAGTAAGGGTGAGTACGGGGAAGACTTGTATCAGAGAGATGCAAATGTCTGTTGTCAACATCAGGTTTCTAGAAGACTGTAGGAGAATACATTTAAACGTGAGATCTTCTTACATTCAAACACAAAAAACCAGAGAATACAATAGTGCCACAATAAATCCTTTATCATAACACAACTGCAATAATTCATGTGAATCAGTCAATCATGAACTCCCTCAGTATGAGATGAAAACTAGATGGAATAAGGAAACTGTCTTTCATTAAACAAGAAATATTACATACAGATGCATAACCAGAGAACTAGAGTGTATGTTAAAACATTACAATCGGGAGCTTCGCTCTACCATCCATGATTAACAAAATACAAAGACCGAGTCTATATACTCAAAAAATTCACCTAACAGCGGCGTGCTCAGTTATCCAGGCTTGGTGTCCCTTCAGCCAAATTCGGACGAGCATTCTTTGTCAGACGCCACATTAACTGTGTATGGCTCCTGCAAGGGGATTAGCTGAGCCATTAAGTGTCGAGCTAGCATGTGCAGACTTCCCCCGGCTGGTTGAGGATTCAGCATGGCTTCTTTAGAAAAATGGGTACACAGGACCCTCTCGAGCAGACTGCTTGCCATATTATCCATACTTTGCACTTAATGCCTGAGGAGAGGTTTCAACCACCCCTTCTCATCTTCATTTACTCCAGGCGAAAAACCAGGATCGAGGTCGGATCAGATGACGCATGGAGATCATGATGATCCTTTCGACGACTAGACTCAACACCTTTGGCCCCTTTTTTCACAACTCCTTTCTTTCCCAAGTGACCACGGGCTGTGACCCTGTGTATATTCCCAAAATGCTTTCAGCGTTCACAAATGGAAGGAGTTAATTCTTACTTATTCACATATGCGATGATTGAAATGTCGAGATGGCCTAATTGGGCATCACGCATCCCTCTCAGATATGATGGCCCTGAACTTACTCGGTGATGTTGTCGGCCCGGGTCCTGGACACTCCTGGCACCTCGCGCATCGGGAATATAACGAGCTATTCCTTGTATTTCGGAGTCGCGATGGGCGAAAAGGAATGGAGCCTAATCGTGCACTAGGTGTCCCCTTTTGATGGATGGCTGAGACTGCTCCTCGATATTGTGGGCCCGCTTTTGCGTGCTCTCAACGCTTTGGGGTTCGGGGTTTTGAAATGTACAATGACATAAAACCTTCACCCCTTGAACTTGCGACTGCCGAAAAGATGACACGACTGGATCTCGCGCCACGCGTCCTTTGGATGGACGACTGCTATTCTTCCCTGCATACAGTATGGGCGCGGTCTATCGCGCTAATCCCGGTGCAACTCTGCTAACCGCGATTTCCTGTCATCCGTCGATTTACTTTTATAGATGAATCCAGGCCATTGACAATGTAATTTCGCCCGCTCACTTGATTTTTAGCCTGAAATGGGGCTTTACGTGCTACGCTTGGGAGTTCTTCATGCAACCTGCAACGCTGGATGCTCTCGGGCCCAAGACAAGAATTGTTGCTAACAGGTTGTGGTTGTAACAATCCTATTGGATTTTTATGTTCAACCTTAACTTGTTGACATTCTAGACATCTTGCCATGTAACTAATTATGTCTGCTTTCATTCCCTTTCCGAAGAATAAAGGCTTAAGATCTACCTCCATCTTCGTGACTCTCAGATGATCCATGTATACTACTCGATGCGCTTCACTTAAGATCAAACTTCTTAGTTCGTTGTTAGGAGGTACGTAAATTCTTCTGTTAAATATCAACAATCCATCGTTGTCTATTTAATAACCTTCATACCTTGGTACCATCATGGTATCTTGTCCAATATTATTCTTAACTTCTTTATACGAGTGATCATCGATTTGTAGAGTTAGAATCTTTTCTCAAAGATTCGTCTTAAGAGGTAACACCAAAAATATGTGTGGCCTCCTATTCAATGCATCTACCACTCAATTCATAGTTCTTTTAACATGAGTAATTTCAAAATCGTATCTGCTAAGTAATTCTAACCAACAACCTTGTTGCGCGTTTAGGTCACTCTATGTAAAAATATGCTGCAATTCACAATAATCTCTCTTTAATTCAAATTTTCATCCAAACAAATAATGTCTCCATACTCTCAAGGCATAAACAATAGCTAATAACTCATAGTCATGTGTTGTGTATTTCTCTTCATTCTTTCTCAATATCCTTGAAATGTAAGCGATCACTCGTTCGTCTTGCATCAAAACTTTGCCTAACCCTTCCTTGGATGCGTTCATGCATACCAAAAACTCCTTGTCCATATCGAGGAATTTTAGTATCGGTGTTGTCATCAGAAACTCTTTGAGACCTTGAAATGCTTCGGCGCATTTCTCAGTTCACAAGAAATTCTTGTTCTTTCTTTGCAATTCCGTGATAAGATTTTCTATCTTCGAAAATCCTTCAACAAATCATCGGTAATATCCTACTAAACCCATAAAACTACGTACTTTGTGTATGTTTGTCAGTGTTGGACATTCCATAATAGCATCCACTTTCATTTAATCCATCACAATACCTTCTCCATATATGTTATGTCCCAAGTAGTGAATCTTAGATTGGTAAAGAGAGCATTTTGATAGCTTCCTGTACAATTTGTTTTCTCTGAGGCCTTGCAGGACCAACCTCAAGTGTTCATCATGCTCTTCCTTCATTTGAGAATAAATCAGTGTGTCATCAATGAGTATCAAAATGAATTTATCTAAGTATTGGTGGAATATACTATTCATTTGGCACATAAAGGTCATCGGTTCATTTGTAAGTCCAAATGGAATTACTACAAACTCGTAATGTCCATAATGTGTTCTAAAGGTGGTCTTACTAATAATGTGTTCTAAATGTTTTTTTTTGTTCCAAATAATACCCGATCAAATAGTTAATCCTAGGTTGGGGATATTTGTTTTCATTCGTCATTTTATTTAATTGATGATAATCAATACACAATGAAAGATTTTCATATTTTTGTTTTGAAAATAATACCGGTGCTCCCCATGGAAGCACACTTGGCCTAAAGTATCCTTTATCCAGTAATTCTTGTAGATGGAATTTTAACTCAGTCAACTCAAGGATACTCATTTTGTATGGTGCCTTTGATATCGATGCAAATCCGGATAATACATCAATAAAGAAGTCTATTTCTCTTGGTGGAAGTAATTCAGGTATTTCTTATGCAAATACATCCTGAAATCCTTGAAGGATAGAAAAATATTCTAACCTTGATTTGATTTCTCCATTTAGAAAATTTGTTACTTGAATAGCATAAATATTGCATTTCTTTAATTGTAAGGTTGAAAATTGTCTTATAGAGACAGGTTCACTAATTCCTTGTATTGAACTTGTTACTCCACTTTCATCCTTGTAGGTAAAATATTTGTCATAATAGTTCATTATAACTTTATGCTTCTCTATCCAATCCATACCTATAAGTATGTCATATGATCCTAAAGGTAATACATTTAAATTCAACTTAGTATCATGACTACTTATTTCAAATTTACAGACCAAAATGAACTCAATAACTTTTCATTTAGTACATGTTGCTAACTGTACCAACCAAGATTTTGAATGTTTTACTTTTTCTAGCTTGCAGGAGTCTACCAATGATGGAGTAATATAACTCAAACTTTCTCCTGGATCTATTAAAACACAACATTTTTGTCGTGAATGTTACCTTCAATTTCCACAATAGTATATTGATGATATGCTTTCCTACTCTCTAGAGAAACATTGATTTTATGAGTACTCTTTCAAATGTCTCCAACTATTGAATTCTCTTGTATATTCTGAATTTTTCTATTAGCGGAGTTTCTGTATGGACAATTTCTCAACAAATGTGGTTCACCACATCCCCAAAATTTTAATAGTTCTCTAGGATGATTAGCTTCCTTCTTAAATCCCAGATTAACTGAGTTGTTTCCACTTGGAACTTGTGCTAAATTCTTGGGGAAAACCATTTTCTTAATAACCTTTGGACATATTGTGAAATGGTGATGGCTTGAATCCTTCCATTCTCTGGTTTAGCTTCTCTTTCTTCTTTTCTCTCCATGCCTTTGGATTTCCAAACCATTTTTTGTACTCTTAATTCCATTTTATTTTCCTTTAACCTTTGGCTAACTTTTAAATCCTGCCACAATATACTAGATTTACCCTTCAGGGTATCAATGGTCATCCTCACTTTCATATTGCTAGATTAATTGCAAATCTAGAAATATTTCTTTAAGTCAAGTAACCAAGCATCCACCTCTTCGTTCATTATGGAATATCCATCAAAGTTGAAGGTTTAATTTTCTTAAACTCTCCATATAAGTGGTCCATGTGTTTGTTTTCTTTACTTTAGATACCTGATTTTCAATTAGGTGTGTATCGTTAGCATAAATGTTTTCTTTTTCAGTTCCTTGCTTGAATCCTTCGTAGAATTTTTTTTTTCAAACCTATGTTGTTGAACTACTTTCACTGGGATATTATGGATTTATATGGGTTTGTTGAGTATTGTTTCCTTTAGGTCTATCTTATTCACCATTATGTGCAGACATGGTTACAATTTTTTTCTTTGAAAACTGTGTTGAGGAAAAGATATAAAATGATGTTACTCAAACATTTTCAGATCTCGATTGGCTAAATCAAGATAGACGGTAATATCACATTATGTTTATAGCCATCAAAATTAGTATCCTAATTCACAAATATTGTTCACAAGTGCTTAGGATGACTTTTTATAAATAAAAGCTTGCCAAAAAATTCATTATTTATGTAATTTTCTGAACATAACATATGCTGAAATAATATAGAGACAGAAGTAAAAAAACCAACTCGATAATCAAAACAAATGAGACATAATCAATCGCTTATTTCATTCCATTTCATCGAAAGAATCATTCTCTTTACAAAATTTCCTGAGGAATTTTTGGACCAAAGTCAAACTTAGATGTTCCTGATGAAACATACAAAAGGGCTTCTGACAGAAAATAAAAAAACTAAACTTTAAAAGTTGGATCAACTTGACACAGATTGTTGCCCACTCGACTCTTCACAATAGCCTTTGTCAGTCATGAAAACTAATTCAGAAACAGACAAGTCTACACAGAATATCAAAGATATATCAACACCTCTAAAAAACAAGTGTCTAAGTGATGTAATTCATCCTTGAATATTGCTATTTACAATATGACCCTGCTATCATAAAAAAAGAATTAGGCTTCTCATGAATTAAGGAATGAATGAAAATTTAATTATCTCAACAAAACTCAAAGAGAAAACCTTAGTATGCTTCTAATTCTATTCTCTTTTGTTCCTCCTTTTCCTTTTTCATTTACGCAAATTATAATTGGTTGAAGTAGTTGAACTACTTCTTTAGTTAAGTTAACTAAAACTCAACTAACTTTTTAGTTAAGGGGGAAAAGTAATAAAATCATAATAAGGGTTTTTAAATAATAATAACTAGTAGGTGGGACCCCTTTTGACTCCCATCATCACATTCATACTTTGAAAACTTATATCAATGATAATTGAAATTATTTCAAAAAATATATTACCCATATATCCAAAAAATAATGTGTTGTCCAAAAATTCAGAAGTCAACTGTTCTCAATAAACGAAAACTTAAAATCCATATTTTCCACTCTAGGAGGAAATATTTCCCTTGTTGTTGTTGTCACCTTTTACTCTTTATGAATTTTCCTCGGGCTGTGTGGATCCTTTAGGCCTAATCTCACTGATCACATGATAGAAATCATCTGTCAAATGCACATGGGAGGACACAGCTTTATCAGAGTCATTTGAGGGTGAGGATTGAGCAACAATGAATTTTCCTTTTTCATGAGCATGGTGGGACTCGATTTTTAACCTTTTTCTTGCATGGGAAGACTGCATTGGTGAGTGGACAGGGGCAGCTTGGACAATTTGATTAATAGGTGGAGAAGTAGGTAGAGATAAGTTAGGCCAACCACAATGTCGGGAGACTGTCGGGTGGACAATCTATTTCCATCCATCATTTTTAGGAATTCAAGGTTGCAGTGAGACATGAGGAGGCACTGGGATACCAGGGACCTATGGGGCTTGGAAGGGAGGCTTTTCAGGCCTACGCTGGACCACTCCTTTCCCAATCCAGTTAAAAAATCTAGCTTGAAAAAGATGGCCTAACTCTTGCGAGTCTGCATCAAAGTGTATAGAGAATCTTGGCCCATGTTCCAATTTCCTCTACCTTGGTTACCCCGACCATGGCTACCATTGCTGAAAAATATCATTCTTGTATGCATAATTGATTAGCAAATATTTTATTTAACAACCATACATGACAACTCTTTTCAATATGAAATAAAATTTGGCTCAGCAACATATCAGACTGATGCAATCGAATCCATACAAATCGTTTAATAGTTGTCAATGAGAAGGGGGTGAAAAAGGGTTCTGGGATATGCGATGGGTTGTATTGAGTGAAAAAATGTTAAAATGAGGCAGAAACGATCATGATTATTACTCACAAACATCAAACAATCAACTGTATTGTAAACCAAAAGAATATATCACTGTAATTCATCTCTGCGATCCCTTAACTGTCACAATACATATTTTTTCTTAACTATAATTGAATTTTAGGAACATGGAGTGGATAGTGAATACAGGAAGGCAAGGGGGTTTGTAATGTGCGAAAAAAGTGAAATAATGGTAGGAAAAAAACAAATATTGTTCATAAAATCAATTAAGTAATCCATAAAATAGTTATGTATTTAATGCAAACGATCCAACACAAATTTAGACAATTACTGTGACCAATTAAACAATTACTATGTGTTAAAACTTGTTCACTGCCTCACATCCAATTTCTTTTAAAATGTTTCAATCAACACAGTGTATAATCATACTTAGATTCACTATGCCCTTCAAACATCTTGTTAAAATAATTATGTTTCCTTTCATTTCCTTCCTTTTTATATTTAAAACGAAATCCAAAGGAGCACACAATCCTAATGCTTCAACTCTATCCAGCATAAAAACATCAACTATTGCCCATAATTTAACTTCTCAAATCAAACATAGACATAGATCTTTCCTGAGCTGAACAAACTCTTTTAAAACATCCCTAATTCCATTCCTTTAACCAATTTAACAATTAAATTGCAATGAAACAATACTACTAAAACCTTGTGCTCATCTCTGATGGTGCAATAAAACAAAATGATGCACAATGTCAACATAATCATACATAGTAGACAACCCAGGTCATAGTCATCAATTCTTCAAATTGAAATAATCTCGATCGGGCAAATTAAACATACAACAATCACCACTTCAATTTATACCACGTTGTAGGAACACACAGACCAACACATAACGTAAAGAGGCACCTCTGTGACTGCACATATCCAATTACTCCCAATCAATCCACTTTTAACAATGTTGAGTTATCAATTCAACTGTTACAACAAAAGGAGGCAACGAATGTATGCCCAGTATCATATCCAATTACAACTCTCCAATCAACCTGATCAAACAGAAACGAGCCAATCAATCAAAGCCACTGTCAATACTACTCAAACAAACTTATGATAGCCAACAATATGCCTGACATGGTGTGGATGGTTTAGTTTATCAAAATTGGGTTCTATAATTAATGAACAAAATAATCAAGGCTTCGCTTGGTCACCAAACACAAGTAGACTAGAGGTCGACCGTATTAACAATAGGTGAGAGACCTTTAAGACAAGCATGGTGGAGCCACAAGCCTCATAACCTTATCCTTGTATAATAGGGTGACATTTCATCACCAGGTAGGGTAGACCATGATGCAGAGGAGTAGAGACTCCTTACTGGAAAGCAACCAATACCAAGAATGCGCAGAGTCATAACCCTCACATTTTTCCCCAATAGCCGAATAATGATGATAAAAATGAAGAACCCAGGTACTATCAACAACCCTAAAACATACTTATTGGCATAATATCCACTTCATAACCAACTATGTGAATCCCATTAATGAAAAATGAGCTCACGACCAGGTGAAAAAGATATGCAGTGACCAAGAGGTGGTTCAAAACATACACATCAACCCCATAGCACCAAATACAACTGGTTGTGGTTACCATAAGTGTGAGGAGACGTCCAACAAGTTTTACATAGTGAAACCCTCCAACCAAAACCCATAAATACAAGAAAGATCCATCACGTTTTCCACCACACAGAACAACTAATGAAATCGCAACTCCAACCAATGATTTTTCCATTTTCAATGAATAACACAAACAGTCATCCCAAAGAAAACACCATGCATTTAAATAGTTGCCAACCTAAAGAAAACACAGACCAACACATTACCGAGCCAACGTTAATTTCATACACATAATGAATTCATGGATGGGTGAAAAAAACCATACCTGCAACCGATGGCCTTAAAAAAGTGAGCTTGGTCGAGCAGTTCCTTCCATGCCTGAATCTCAGAGCTTAACCACAACAAAACCAAAATGAACAATAAACATGCTAGGGTTACAGCCTAGTGGGAGAAGTATGTAGTGACGTGCATTTACTGCATGTCTCTTCCATCCTCCATCTCATTCAATTACGTAGCACACGACAACCATCCAAACCATTAAGCCATGCCATTAATCCATGCATCGAAACTTTCACACATTGCTTGCCAATTGTGCCACCCAATCCATTTAACCATTTCCAACCATACGATTACATAATTCAAATGCACCCAACATAACTCAATACAAAACGTATAGCCGCTAACATTTCTAGTTAGGACTAACATCAATTTCTTTATTTTTAAATGCATATAGTATAGCATGGTATAACATAGTTCCCTTTTCTCAGATTTGTTCCATATTGATTTTGTCTCTTGTTATAACTAACATGTGTCTTGTGCAGGTGTAACATGTAATGAATCATAGCTACAATATCAATGTAATAACAATGAACATAAGTCATTCATAACATGGAATTTAGAGCTTAGAGTAACGAAATCAACACATAAAATCCATTATCCATCTTCCATTATGTTGCAACAAAATCAATAGTACTTCATCATAAATCATGTAGAACCCTCTAAGCAGTGTCGCGAAACAACATAAATTTGTAATAAGACTATATCTACGCCTCCAATCTACAAGGGGGTCCCATATACTAGTATTATATATCGTTAGCTTAGTTTAAATAATAGGCTTTAGCAATACTTTGTGGGCAAAATCCTGGTTGCGATTTTTATCGTCAGCAAACCATATGTTTGTAACAATGAAAAATTTTCTTGTTAGTTTTTCAACAACCAATTTATATTCCTATGGTGATGCCCATTATTCCTAAGTGTTGTAATTTGTCTTTGATACCATATGTAACAGCCCCTCTATTACGTCATGACCAATTGATAATAGTAAGAGATATGTTTTTTTTGTAACATAACCAGTCGACCAGGATAGTGATGTACATTAACAATACTCATTATATTTATTTCATTTCAATGCACAACTAGAATTAGATGGTATGTTAGTGTGTTAATGATCGGATAGATCCCATAATTATCAAATATAACAAGAGTGAAACATCACGATTATTTAAGATCAACCACAACCAGTTTCATCACACAACATCATTTCTTCTAATAGAATAAATCATCATATCAAGAAATCAAGAATATATACCCATCCAACCTACCTGCAAGGTTAGGACCTCCAAGACACATAATGAATGCTTAAGTCTAGGATTCATTCGATTGATTTTGACCACTTAAGGTCTCAGGATTGGCGATTGTTTTGAGGAACAAGGAAGTATCTAATTCCCATATTTTCAGTCCAGACCAAACATCAATTATATTTACCAACACACTTAGCTATAATTTATTCAACACAGAAAACTCTAGTAAAAATGTCACTTTTTCATAGCACCAAATCCTACTATCTCGATAATTCATAATCTGACTCATTTAAGGATTAGGAAGTAATTCAATAAAATCAAGGCATAACTTAATAGTAAAACAAAGGCCTTCAACAAGAAACCAGTTAAAATGACAGTTCTAGCCTTACTCAAGATTATTGTACAATTCATGACAACTCTACAACATACAACCAAGTTGTTAGATATCCAATCTATATCACAAGTTAAAAGAGGAAAATAACAGCAAAGAAAATCTCTCAGCACAAGGTAGAAACCATAAGCCTACTTTGTACCTTGGTGAACCAACACATACTGTAAAGAAGAAAAACTTATAACCGAAATAAAGTTTGTTCTAATATTGAGTTAATAAGGTTCTATAAGGAACCTAAAGTTCCTCTTCTTGATGTCATAGTGCAACAAAACTAGAGCCAACTCCAAAAGTACGTGGAGAGGCTCCTTGAGAGCCTTATTTTAGAAGAACACCTGGTATACATCGAGACCCTCTCAAGTCGGGCCTAGGCCTTTACTTTCGAAACAACGACGCTGAGGAGAGAAAATGAAATGTTACACAGGGTAGGTGCAATCATGCACTAAAAAATCAGAGACCAGAGCTCTGTAGGAATGTGCTACTGTGCATTGGAGTTCAATTTTAAGGAAAAGCTTAGGAGGAACAATGTGTGCAGGTTCAAGAGAAGAAAAATATTCTCTAGAAGGCTCAAGGTGATCTTGTGTATACATCAGTGAATAAAATATAGTCTACCATTGAGCCAGGAGAAAGCTACAGTAGTCGTCAGATTTGGATCGACATCCGATTAAGTCTCGACTGTCGGATCTCAGTAAGGGTAGATCAACGACGTGGAGCCATTGTGGGATCAAAGGTTTGAGTTAACAATCACACAAGTTTTGGTTCCACAATCCACACAGGTCATCTATCATCACCTATAAATAGATCAACGATTGGCATTGATCCCACTATCAATGAGCAGTTTCTATTGCAAAAATCGAAAAAGGGTTTAAACACCATGCTAGTCGAGACTCTGCAATCCTTCCTAGACATCTATATTCACGATTGATTTAATCACAACCATCAAATTAGACCATCTATTATCAATCAAGGATTTGATTTGAGGTCAAGATCTCGGTCATATGAAGGGAGGACTAGCCCCTTCGGGCTAGTTGACTATGCCCCGAAGCTTGAATTGTGAGGTAGATCTACACCGTATATCTATGGGAGAATAATATTCATTGGATCCGTAAGAATTCAAAGATTCAACGAGTTTGAGTTCGCAATAGATAAGAGTTGAAAAAATCCCTGAAGCTCAGAAGTCCCAGAGTGAAGGACAATCGTAGATTTGACGAACGATCATAGATCGTTGGATCTATGAGACTATGTTCTTCAATGGTTCAGTAATTCGCTACTTCGACACAACTAGAGTCAGTAGGTTTAAGGTGAAGGAACTCTTGGAGTCCCAAATTATGGAGTAAATCCTCACCGTTAAGGCTGGTTGCATGCGTCGTGTGGATGAAGGTTGTCTGGTGAGAAAGGTCCCAAACGCCCAGAGCCTGTATTTAATCATGACCATCATCGAAAGTTTCACAAGTGTCATTAGATATATGGGTTAGAACTTTGCAAATTCGAAGGAAAAATGAGTTGCAACATCCAAAACCTTTGAAGCCTAGAGCTCCGAAGTCTTATCGCCATAGATCTGAGCGAGATGTGGGAATCGTTGATCCCTTAGTTATTCATAATTTGTCTCTTCGACAAGGTTAAGAGGTAATTGTTAAGGATTAAAAAGAACTCAAAGTTCCGAATTTCCGTAGTAAAGGAGATCCATAGATCTAGAGAACAATCAAGGACCATAGATCTTCAAGTCTTAGTCCTTCGGAGGTTCGGCAGTTTGACACTCTGGAGGAAATGAGTTGTTGTTTGCAAAAGGTGATGAACTCCCAAAGATCTGAAATTCGGAGTGGATGGAAATCTTCGATATAAGGGGAGTGTAAGTCATCATATCTCTAAATCCCTTCGACTGTTTGGTGACCCGGCTGGAACAGACTCAAGAGGTGAAGCGGGAAAAACCCAGAAGGTCGGAGTTTCGTAGTGGATCGCCACCGTAGAAACTCGTGTGAGTAGAAACTACACCAGCCATAAGATTAAGTTTTTAAGAGTTAACAAAGGATGTTCGTAGAAAAGGGTAAACTACAACTTCCAATCAACTCATCTTAAGACTGGATTCGGTCGATTATCACTTCAAGAGAAAAGGAGTGTTTCATTTAAGGAACCTCCAGAGCGCTGGAGTGTCAGAGATTCGAATAGCACCCATTTTCCAACATTGGGTTCTATCCCCTGGTTACATGCCTAACTTGTTAAGTAAAATGGATAACGCCCAGGAGTAAAATTAAGTAAAAAATCCCAAAACCCATGGATTTAACTTCAATACACAGACATTTATGCTAGAGGTGCTTCATCTTAATCAATAATTTCGGCAGAATAAAAACTCAACATAAATTCATAATTAAACAATTTAACCAAAGTTCAAGAGAACCCACCATACAACATAATTGAATTATTGTAAGCTTTAACAGGAATACGCTACCGATTTCATATCTAAAATACAATTTGTCGGAGGTCCCATCATATGAATCGGATTAGGATTTAAATATAATTCAACAAAGGACTTATGATACAAGTCGAAACTAAACCTCAAATGACCAATGAACAGTGCATTGATAATTTCCTAACATAATCCCACTTAAAAACTATGATCAACATATTTCATGTAAGGATGAAAATACAAACTTACACATAAGCTATATGTAATATAAAATTTACACTAAACAATGAGGATCATGTCTCTAAATATAGGGTTCGGAAAACATATGGAATTACAACAAAAGTTTAAAATATCAACATTGTAAATTCTATTCATTGCACCAACTGTAATCTGAAATATAAACTCTGAACTAATTCTCGTTGATAGTGTTAACTCCCAAAGTCAAACCGTCTTCTCGGTTGAACTTTGTAGAGGATTTCCTAAGCTAGTGGTCACATGCATGCTCAACTAGTTTTCTATTTTCATATTTCAATAAATTT
>JZKD02S0620858.1:868749-905982 GCA_000966675.3 Picea glauca | reverse complement strand
GTTTAGTCATCCCATTGATCCATTTTGATAAAAAATACCAAAAACATTGAGTTCTTAAGTTACCAAGCACCTCTGGTCTGCAACCACGGAGGGTTTCTTGGAGAGTTAACAGATAGAAAAAGTAACCATGGGCATTCAGGATTTTCAGTGATGCTACAGAGACCCTATCAGTCCAACATACTTCTACACTAATGCTACAAATAAATTCGGAATATAAAAATACCAGGAACAAACAATGTTGCATACTAAATATGCCTTCAAGTCTTGCGCTCCTTCCTTTCCTTCACTTGCTAATCACATATACTTCATTGGTACCTTCCAACCAACGATATGGGTATTCTTCTTCCCCCTTACCCCCTCGAAATGAAAAGAGGCCAAGAAAAAAAACCAGAACACAATAGCTTCCAGGCTTGCCTTGCAAGGAAGATCTTCCACTCTTTTCACAAGCCTGGAGTCCCAACTCTCACAGGTAAAAACACTGTCCATAAAAAACTTGGCAGCATAACAGTGTTCCCCAAAGGTTTCCCAATCCCCTTCATTAATGGGTTTCTCCCAACTATTTTTTAGTTAGAGTTGGATTAGGATTATTCTTAGTTAGTCTGGGGTTGGTTGATTCAAATTCTATTATATGCAAAACCCATTCTCTCAAGTTGCAATTATTTCTAAATAAGGATTTTGTTTCAATAATTGCATGCACCCTTGTGCATTTTATCAATTGTTTAGGTCTTTACTTACAATTTCCTAACATTTTATTTCCTTCAAACCTTTACTCATGTAACAATTCAATTAGTCCCTTTATTTAAAATTTAGACTTCGACTTAGACTTTTAGCTGGCTTTAATAATTAATAATCTATTGTTTAATTAATTATTTTAATCCAACATGGTCTAATCGTTCCAGTGCTTTATATGTCACCTATGTTTATTGACTCAGGTTTCAATTGTGCGACGTGCCCTTCAATATGCATCCTCGTTCTCCAAGGGTGCCACTCGCATTGAGTTGTTTTTTGAAGCTTGTCCAACCCCTTGGAGTCAAAAATCCATTCGATTGAACTTGTAAGAGACTAAGGACTTATAAGGAATAAGGATTCTTCCTTATTGCACGCCCCTTAGAAATCTTCGTGAATGACTATCTCAGTCTTCCCTCATGACATCGTGGACCACCCAAACTAGGTAATCATTAACCTACAATTCTCTCCACAGAAGGACTGCTAGTAGGTTGTGATAGGGATGTTGCCACCCCTCTCCCTCAATATATGGTTTTTTGTGCAAGGCCCCTTTACTCCTTATGTGAGTTGGATTATCAAGTATCGTCAAGCCTTCATCCACTGACAAAAATAGGGTCAAAAATCCATCTACATAAATCATAATAAATCCATCATACATCATATGTGCATAATAATGAAATACTCAAACAATACAATCCACTCCCTGACTCAATCCAGAGTCCAAGGAAGCCCTTTTATGCCACCATCATCCATAACCTGTTATGTGTCCTGCACACTCATGATGACTTGTCAAAAGCACATGTCAACACACATATATATACATGAATATAATCAAGAAGCTATAACACCTCAACATCATCATATATAACCCATAATCTGAATGAAATTACAATGTTCCATACCCAGATCACTTGCAAGCAAGTGTCCTCAAAGAATAAGTCAATATTAGTATGCTCAGTAGAGAGGGATGTTAAAAATACAAAAATGTAGATGAGCATGAATAAATCCATAACGTAGGTCATGGTATGTGCAAAGATGACTACGAAAAACTATAGGAGGGTTAGTGCTAGGTGCTTCCATACCTTGGGAATAACATTCATAGCCTTCACAAAGGAAAAATTGTTGGCTATGTATATGGAGGTTGTCATGTACATCACTATCGCAATAGATAACATCCAAAATTCAAAATATCTATCCATTATTCAGAGATGTTCAATTCCCCCCGGTTTCAATATTATTGTACACATCATATACTTGTAGGTGATGATGTCAACCTCAATTATTGAAATGGTTTCCTCAAGGGATTGAAGGAGAATTCTAGGGAGCACCAGATAACTGGGTATTAAGCATAGTGTCAGAGTTGCAAAAGAGAGAGGGAAAAACATAGTGAGAGTGAGAGTGTGCATTAGTTTACCGCGAGAGGAGCGAAGAAGGATTTTGATGGCCTCTTTCTCAATGTCGAATAACTAGAGCTCATTTTCTGTATCCTCTACATCTCTCTCGATGGCTATTTCTTTAACTGCAAATATGTATTAGAAATCCTCAACCCATAATCTCCTTCTCTTCCAAAGTTTCTTTACTTCCTCTTCCTGTTAAACCAATTCCAATGATGGGATTATATGTATAATAAATTTTCCATGAATGGGGCAAGCTTCGTAAACCTCACTTTTATATGCATAAAGTCAACTATATTTGTTACTTTTTTTTTCACATTTTTAACTTGCTTCAACAATGTACAACTCAAGCAAACCCCAATATTAGAACATTAACAATAAATATCCCAACAAAAAACTAATAAACATGAGATAAGTTGGAATATGCATAATTCATATACAATTCGATTTAATCACTCAACAAAATAATAACATCTTATGTGTTAAGTTGACATATATATATACATAATAATATTGTTTGTTTGAATATACATCATTCATATACAATTCGATTTAATCTCTCAATAAAATAATAATGTTGTATGCGTTGATATGTTTATACATCTTGTTATTTGATTTAATGATGGTGAGGGGATTTTGTTCTCCCTCTAAAATTTCAATACTATTTGACAATATTTAGAATAATATCATGATAAATAATTATATTATATATTATATTTATTTAAAATATATATTATATATTTAAACATAAACAATATTTATCACTTTAATAATATTTAATGGTATTTATAAATACGTACTTTTTTCATTAACATAACAAATGAGAGTTTTTGTTTTTAGAGAAAAAAATTATTCTTACATTGATTTTATTTTCTTTCTAGAAGGTGGTAAAACTTATCATAACTTATTTGTCAATCCGTAGTGAATATAGTCATCACTCTCTATTGTTTGTGAATGCTAATTATATTGACTCATCATCATTATTCAAGGGAAAAATACCCCTTGAAATGACTAGCTAGTGGTCTATAAGGAAGAAAATTTATGTCAGTGGGTCTTTCCTTACATCCTCAAGAAAGTTAGTTTCCCTTGTCATTATCCCCAAAGCTACCTCTGATGGAGTCATATGATTTTGAGTAGGATCTACAAAAAACTTCATCCGTGGGAAGAAAAAAAAATTGAAACTTTAAATATTGGAGATCAAAGAACTACTTGTACATGAAACATCTTTATTTTCAATCCCCACAAATTATAATGTAATTGTATAAATGTGATTTAGGCTGGTGAGTCAATATTCTTAGGCGGAGAGCCCATATTGATTAATATGGTCGATGACCAAACTATGCAAATGGTACATTGAAATAATTCACAAAATAATAATCGTTGACTACGATGCAAGAGAGACAGTAATGATGGGAGAGCTATGATTCCACAAGATAGGGGGTTAAAAGGGGATCGAATGGAAACACATTTCATTTTCTTGAGTTAATGTGACATTACCATATAATCCTCCCTTTGAATAGTTAGACATTCAAATCTTGAATTTATGTAAGAGGGTGGGTGTGAAAAGTCACATCTCATACTTATTGATAGTATGGGGCTAAAGTACAATCAACATTGGGGAGTGTGAGGGTCAACATGCATGGGAGAAAAATAAATTCAAAGGGAAAAAGATGATAGTTTTTACATGCTAATTTTGGGCAGCAAGAGAAGAGTTGAATGATTAGAAGAGCACTAGCCATTTTGTGTTTGATGAAATCCATTATTGGGTTGTGTTTATGCTGAAATTCTGGCTTGTGTGGCTATAAAAATGGGTTGTGTGCCTGCGGTGTATTTTTCTATTGAGGAAATGGTTCCATATCCTTGTGAAGGTTGTTGTGAGCACTTTTGGAGCAATTGAGAATTCTTGGAGTCCCCAACTGGGAGAGAAGGAGAAATGGATCCCTACAGGGAAGAGGGAAGGCTCGAGGGACTATGTGCAATGAAGGGGGATCTCATTCCTTCGATTGTGCAAGTTGAGGAGAAGAGAAATGGTGGATTGGAAATGTTGTTGGAGTGGAACCTGGGTTTTGGGTTGTTGATCATGGACAATAGACAACCAAGAGGGCCCAACCTCCTTGAGCACTCATAGTCTTAGCTTGGAGGTGACTTGTTATTGAGAGAAAATGAACATCAAGTCTATAACTTATATTTTCACAGTTAGTCATAATGTATGGATTTTTTTTAGATAAATACCTTGTAGGAAGTTTTGGAATTTCCGAAGTTTGAGTGTACACACCACCTATCAAAACTTCCTACATAGTATTTATCCAAAAAAAACTCATGTACAATTTGTTTTAAATTTAAAATTGACAAATTTTTCATTTATGTAGATATAAATTGAAGAAAAGTAAAAATATTAAAACATCATGAAACCAAAATATTAAAAATGCTCTCTTATTTTTTCTTCATAATACCATCAAAATTTGGTTTGAATTTTCTATTCCATCCAAATTCTTCATCGACCAAATTCCAACAAATACAAAATGATTTAAATGCCCTATATGAAAACATCTCTCTCCACTGACCCAAACAAACCAACCATATTCCTTAGACTTAGTCTGTTCTACAAATCCCAGTGAAAATTCTTAAAATTATAGATTTGAGTAGTTAAGGTTAGGGTTTTTGAAGAGGTTGAATCAATTTATGAATTCAAAAACTTGATTTAAACATTATAAAATTGTAATTTCGTTAATAATTACATAACCACACTCTCATAATAATTACTCAATAATTGCCAAAAAGTGAAAAAACATAGTAACAATTGTCAAAAATTCAAAAACATAGAAGGTTACTATGCAGATTCTTTATCTTTAATTTCTCTTAACCCTTGTAAAACGAAGTTTTGTATTTATCTATACTTTCATCTTTATTAGTCCCTGCCAATGCAGAACTATAACAATGAGTTTTTTATTTATTTAACATTAATTTCATTGCCTAAGCAGTTTGACTATAAATTTAAACAATTTTTCAAAATATAACATTGTTATATTAATTTTTTTTTTTTTTTTTTTATATTAAACAAATTTTTAAAATTATGATTGGTGAAGAACTTGAACCCTTATTACATAGATATTAGATATTGGCAAGAATTTAATTAGATCTTTAATCTATTATTGGCATAAATAGATATTGGCAAGAATTTAATTCGATCTTTAATATTATTGGCATAAATAGATATTGGCAAGAATTTAATTCGATCTTTAATATTATTGGCACTGGGTATGGGGGTGCACGAATAAACTCTGTTTATTAATGCGCTCGGTTGAGTACCATCAACGGTGGTAAGGTGAGCAAGACTCAACGCTCCAGGGCATCGAGCAAGTCTCCGATTACGTCTAAATGCGGATCCCGCAAACTTCAGAGCCATGGTTCACCAAGTCACGGGAGTTCCGTTGAATCCGACGGTCGCGGCTGCGCGACTATGTAGTCCTAGCGGTGGCATAGAAGTGTCATTTCCCAAGAGATATTTATCGTCCTCCTCTCATCGCAGTAATAACAACACCACCATCCAGAGCTCTGCCCGCAGTAATAACACCACCACCATCCAGAGCTTGGACACTTCGGCTTTTCTCATCAACATGTCACAGGATCGATTCTCTTCCCCTCAACACAGACACGTTTTCAACAGCTATAGCTTTCAAACCCCCCTATCCATGATCCCATCATCTCCGAGGCTCCGTCCAGTAGAGGCACGTTTTTCGCGGAGAATATGAGAGCTCCGCGTATGCCGTCATGGATGAAAATGGGAGGATCTTTGCCTTTTCCTATTTCTATGTCTATTTGGGGGCAAGAAATGGATTCGTCGTCCTTGGCCGATAGTTTTCTGATGGACAACGAAGCTGGGGGCATCATGGTATTCCGCTCAATTTGTGGCTGAATCCAGATGGTTTGCTCAACAATTCTTCCAAGATGTCACAAGAGGAGCTAAGTACTAGTAGCATGATCACCTGCACATCGCTTCTGGTGTAATTTTTGTCTATTTGTAGTTTTTTTCGTAAAAATGTAAGGGCCATTTGTAAATATAGATGATTTTTTTATGCTTTGTTATGGGGATGGAGGGGCTATTTTTGTCCCTGGGATTTTGAAAATGTGCAAACTCAACCACTGACTGCAAATATTTCGGGTGATAAACCGCCATGATAACTGGGTAAATCTTCACATGGTGGAAAGCTCTTCGTTACTGCGTGCATTTGTATAACAGAGATCTTCTCCACCGAACAGGCGAACACTTGGCTTTTGTGGGCGTCAAGATTTATCAAGCACAGTTCTTCAAAGTTTTTGATCTTTCTAAGGGTTTTATTTTCATGAGTCTACGCGTTTAATTTCCTCTGAAATTTCATTTAATGATACTGTACTTGAAAATAATTAAGCATTATATCAGAAAAAGAAAAGCCTATTTTGAGTGAGATGTAAAAACATATTTTAAATAATTTTAAGTTTTTTTATTTTTTTTATAATTCCATTATTAAGTTATTATTAGTCCGGGCCAAAGCATAACTATAGTAATGATTTTTCTATTGATTTGACATTAATTTCATTGGATAGTAGTTTGATTATAAATTTAAACAATTTTATAAAGTATGACATTGTTATATTGAATTTTTTAATATATATTTTTTAAATTAAACTATTTTTTTAAATTATGGTTGGTGAAGAACTTGAACCCCTTATTATTATTAGCACTAAGTCTTGGGGGTGCACGAGTAGGCTTTGTTTATTAATGCACTCTCGAACCTTGGTACTTTGAGCGTGTACTCCCATAGACATTGTCGACCATTTTACCACTCTAGTTGTTACGTGGCCAAACAATGGTGTACATCCATGTTTTCCCATACGAGCACCTTAGGTTGTGCCAAGAAGAGATTACAGACTCTATTCGTGGCCACTAGCTAGTTAGTTGGCATTGAAATAGCTTTGGCGTTGGTTGGCATTGAAATATCTCCGGTGTTGGCATATAGAGCACATCATTATCACCGACATTGACACACATTCTGCTACACTTTCCATCTTATGCGATATCCAATAAATATATGTACTGCATTAGAAATATGTATTGCATGTGTACGGAGACAGAGAATACATGATCTTACCTGGCGGGGACTACGCTACCATGCAACTCTTGTTTGTTTATGCACTTCCTCCACAAATTGACATAAAGTGGAGTCTTTGGCTTTATCGATACTTTATATTGTATCGAGTCTTTGTCTTTATCGATACTTTCTATTGACCCGAGTAAAGAGGAGTCTCCCTTTTTCTCTAAACTTTCATCTTTCGACTCACCTGAGTAAACCAGAGTCTTTCACTTTCTCTTGGCGTTCTCTTTCAACTGTTTGTCTTTATCTCTACTTTCATCTTAATTTGTTCATGGATATTGCAAAAATTTGCACTCTCTATATTTCCCACTCCAAGAATAGTTGGGTCACTGTCCAAATTTTATCGACTTTTCTTCTCGTAAAAACAAAAAATAGTGATTGGTGTAAATTTATATCGCTACACTGTAGCAAAAAAAATCATTTCATAGAACAACTAGCCAATGCCATTCCAATTGTTGTAGACTAAAGATTCTACGGAATGAGATTTCTTTCTCGGGATATTTACTCGAAATCTGGGGAGAAATTGTTGGATTCGTAGATTTAATTGATTATTTTTGTCCAATCTGAGTGCCCTAAGAGTTTTCTAGCATATTTCTATAGAATCTGAGTTCCCTCTGAGTTTTTCAGCATGTTGAATCCATTTCCGCATTCAGAAATGAATTCTGAACAAAAAAAAATAGTGATTCGTGTAAATTTATATCGTCAGATTTCGGCGAAAAAACCATTTCTTAGAACAACTAGCCAACGCCATTCCAATTGTCGTAGGCTAAAGATTCTATGAAATGAGATTTTTTCTAGGGATATTTACTTGAAATCCGGTGAGAAATTGTTGGATTCGTAGATTTAAGTGATTATTTTTGTAGAATCTGAGTGCCCTGGGAGTTTTCCAACATATTTTTGTAGAATCTGAGTGCCCTGGGAGTTTTTCAGCATGTTGAATCCATTTCTGCATTCAGAAATGAATTCTGAACAACAAAAAATAGTGATTATTTCTGTAGAATCTGAGTGTCCTGGGAGTTTTCCAGCATATTTCTGTAGAATTTGAGTGCCCTGAGAGCTTTTCAGCATGCTGAATCCATTTCTGCATTCATAAATGAATTCTAAACAACAAAAAATAGTGATTCATGTAAATTTGTATCATCGGATTCCAGCGAAAAAAACCATTTCGTAGAAAAAGTAGCCAACGCCATTATAATTGCCGTAGGCTAAAGATTCTACGAAATGAGATTTTTTCTCGAGATATTTACCCGAAATACAAGAGGAATTGTTGGATTCCTAGATTTAAGTGATTATTTCTGTAGAATCTAAGTGCCCTGGGAGTTTTTCAACATGCTGAATCCATTTCTGCATTCAAAATGAATTCTGAACAACAAAAAAAAGTGATTCGTGTAAATTTATATCGCCAGTTTTCGCCGAAAAAAAATATTCACTAGAACAACTAGCCAAAGCCATTCCAATTGTCGTACGCTAAAGATTCTACTAAATGAGATTTGTTTGGGGAATATTTACCTGAAATCCCATTAGAAATTGTTGGATTGGTAGATTTAAGTGATTATTTCTGTAGAATCTGTGCCATAGGATTTTTTAAGCATGCTAAATCCATTTCTAAATTCACAAATGAATTCTAAACAATAAAAAATAGTGATTCGTGTAAATTTATATTCCGACCAAAAAAACCATTTCGTAGAACAACTAGCTAAGGCCATTACAATTTATTCAAAATTAAGAGTCTGAGAAGCTTTAACGAGTTTAAAATTTAAAACTGAGTTTGAGTTTTACAAGGATCTTTAAAATCTTTCCACGAGAATGACACGGTTTTGTTGTCAAACCTTATATTTCTTTTCTCTTATTGATAACTTAGATTGACAAGATTGAATCAATCCGTCATGGTCGTCACAAAGATAAACAAAAACGCAGGGCTTCCACAAAGATAAAAACAAATGCCCAACTTCAATTTCTAGGCAAATGCACAGCTTCAATTTCCAGGCAGAGGGATCTGTGGGATTATCCCAACAGCTATCCTCGAATTCCTCGAGGAAAATCCTTGGGTATTGATTTTAATCTATTCCACTTGTAGAAGTTTATGATGCTTTTATTTTACAAATCATCTCTCTGTCCTAAATTAAGTGTGTAATAGGAATTTGATGGCCCAGACATGAGTATAGATGATTATTTCGATGTAATTGCTGGAATGAGCACGAGAGGATTGGTCACTGTGATGTTAGCAGCTCCAAATGAGAACAATCATCCACTGTTTGCTGCAAAGGATATTACCAAGTTTATTTGGAAAAATTTCCTCATATTTTTCCACACACAACATTCGTAAAAGAATTTGTTACTCTTCTATTTTTCCCATTACAAACAACATCATTAATGATTCTTTAGGTTTCTTCTCTTTTTTCTTCTATAAGCTACATCAATATTGAATCAATAGAAAATAAATTGCTACAGAGGCTTCTTGCGAAGGGCATTCAATATTCTGAATGGCCCTAAATATTCTGGGGATTACCTGCACAAAATCTTGAAAAAGAATTTGGGGGATACACGATTACACCAGACCCTAACGAACGTCGTGATTACTACATACGCCATCAAAATAGAGAAACCTGCAATATTATTCACCTTTAAGGTAACGTTGAACTATGATATTAGTGATCTAAGTCATCCAAATTTGAATTAAAGTTCAATCCCAGTTGGAGTGATATATAGTAAACATCTTTTTCAGGCCAAACAGGATGAGTTAACAAATGCATGTTTGGCTAATGTCTACATTGGAAGTTCTGCAACTCCAACATATCTTCTTGCTTACTACTTCCAAACACATGATTCCTCTAGAAATACCAAAAGATTCAACCTCATAGATGGGGGAGTTGCAACGAATAATCCAACATATATTTTTCCATCTCCGAATAGCCTAACTATGATTTGAATCAAAATTTTGATTTCTTAGATGGTGTAATTTGGAGAGGAGGGTTGGACCCTTCTTGTGGAGTGTTCACCATGGAAGAGTTAGTCACTAAAAATGATCCAAGGACTAAAAGTTAATCTCAAGAGTTAGGGCCTAGAGGAATATTCTAGGATTTTGGAGCTAAGAATGACACTTTCAACCACCACAAATGACCTCTTGAGAGTATCATTTTCCTCTAACAAGGTATATAGGTACCATTAGCATTTTTTAACACTAAGTAGACATGGTTAGGGGAGGACACATGAACCATACATCCTAAAGAAAACTTCTAGCCATCTAGGGATAAGAAGGATGTCTTGAGCAACCATGCATGATCCCTTGAGACTATCCTAGCCTATATTGGGGATGTTAGTGCCAGTAGGTGGTTTTGAGAAATAGGTGATTTTGAGTTGTTTTGGGTCTACTATTTGGTCACTTCACAAGGATGTAATAGGAAAATTCGCATGTTCTTTCATATGAATGCACACGCATTCGTAAGTGTGTGTGCACTCCTACTCAAGAACACATGCATGTTCTAAAGCAAATGCGCACTCATACTTGGAAATGCACACACATTCATTAATAATCCAAGTTGGTAATTGTGTGTGGCAGTTTGGTGAACACCAAGTCTGTAGAATTAAGAATGCATGCATGTTTCTAAGAATGCACATGTGTTTCTACATGTTTGCATTCATTTGCAGCCCATTTCCATTTCTTTTAATAAACTTCATGCAAGCACCCATATAGAAATCAACACACACACACACACACACACACACACACACACACACACACACATATATATATATGGGTCACTCGTAGGAAGGGTTCCTAATCCTATAGGTTTGGCAAGGCCCCAACCTACACCAGGCTTGCCACGTAGGTTTGTCAGCATGAACGCGCACACATTCTTAGGAACATGTGCCCATTCTTAAGAACACATGTGTGTTCCTATTGTGCTCATTTTTTAAGGAACCCGAGTGCTTTTTGTACTCATTTGCACACTGCGTCTAACGAATTTCCTTCATTGAGAAAGAAAAAAGGACAAGTGAAGAAGGAGCAAAGCCCATGATCTTGCAACCATGTCCATCACAAGAAAGGTATGGTTGATTTTTTGTCATTTTATTTCTTTGCTTTGTAATATATATATATATATATATATTTTCATATGTTATGTATTTAAATTCCATTGACATTGAAAATTTATTAGCAACGTTCACTACACATAATTAATGCTTGAATGTAAATCTCTCAACAATTCACCAATCTTGTATAGGTTTTTTTCAAGTTCATTGTAAAGATAACACATAGTTTTTATTTGTTTTACACAAAATTATGTTAATGATTTTGTTGGGATAAAATAACATTGTTCTTTGTAATACCTTAGTCATAATTCCACTTATTAAATTTCCTTATTAAAATGAAGTGTATATTGCAAAATGGAACTTGGTGATAATGTAAGCCTCCCACTAGCGGACCAAGGAGCGAAAAACCCCAACCCACCACAACCACCCAATCTAAACACCGAAATTGATGAGGGGTTGGGTACATTAAAAACACTTGTAAATTAGTTAAGGGGCACTAGAGAACAAAGTAGATTGTCCTTGGCTACTTCTTTGGGTGTCATTCTGAGGTCCATTGCAAAATCCCAAGGGGAATTGACTTCTATTTATGAGTATAGGGAAAGAATGTTAGACTTGGGTATTTCAAAACAAGAACTATTTTCTATTTTTCGGGATCCTCGATATGGATAGTAACTACCTTTGACCAAAAAATGCATTTGTATTTACTGTTGTATTCATCCACAAATTAGTCAAAACTGGATGGATAGGCGGTATATGGTTTTTGATAAACCTCCCTAAAATAACAGGGAGGTTCCCTTATATTTTTTGAGAAAACTATGGGAAGAATTTATTTTGGGTCACCATGTTAACCACTTTGACATGGGTGAGTTCCAGGGGGTGGTTCAAGGTTCCACACGAGACTGAGAGCATGCGAGAAGCGATCCCATGTTAGGTCCCGGTCTCCCTAGGCGAAGGCCTAACCCCCTACCCAACATCCTCTTGTTGCAAAGACCTTGCAGTAGGTACAACGAGCTATTTCATCATTGATATGGAGCCTAATGCAACATGGAAGTTTTGTTGCAATGTATCAACAATAGGTGACTACCAATGACATTGATAGAGGGGTCAAAGCTTCACCCTATACAACATAGTTTAGTGAGGAGAGGGCACACGGACATAGTAGTCATCCATGTGAACCTTACAAATCCTCGAGCTACGGGAATACCTATTATGGGCCTATAGAGGCTAGTGGACAACATAGATTCATGGAGGAGGATTGTATCTTAACCATCACTATGTTCTTAATTGTTATATATAATTTTTGTATTCTATGTATTTATATCGATATTTTATTGTATGTTGTTTTGCAGTTGTTACGTCCATGTAGAAGACCCTCTACGTCCATGGATGCATCAATGCCTATATCCACCATTGATGTGGTAGTAGAGGCAACCTACTCATTGGGCGTAGCCCATACACAAGTATGTGTCACATTTGATAAATTCACCATTGTCATTTCTTTATTTTATTGTATCCTCAATTTTTTAATGTTCTTGTGTTTCTACAAGATGTGGGAGTAGAAGATGTTGGGAAATGTCCATCTAGGATGAACAAGTCACTTATATCACATGTATCATGTGTAGAGTTAAATATAATTTAAATCTCAAATTTGTTTTGTTTATTTTTTTGAATTTTACTATTTGGTACTAATAGTTCAATACTATTAATATGTATGTAGGCTGTGAACATATTCACTAGTTACAGTACTACTGCACTCCCTAGAAACCTAGGATTTTCTTCTACATTAGCTTAATCCAGTTCAAGGGAGTTCTCATCACTTGTACAGTCTGTGGGAGTACATCGCTATCCACCCCCAACATCTGTATTTTTCCATGCATCACCAGTGGATTCACCTTGCAAGCCACCCATCCAAACCACATCTTCCATCGCATCCATACACAATGGATGCACCCATATGCCACATGTTATCACTTGATAATTTTCCTTGGATGTGGAAGGAAAAGTCAAAGGTAACCAAAAACCAACCTGTAGATTGGAAGCTAGCCCATCCAATCCAGAAATGGCTCTCTCCTTTATAACTCAATCAATGACTAACTCGTTATCTAATATGCACAATTTCTATATATCATGTATATGAATAAGTTTTAAAATGATTGTGGTGGCAGAGCTAGGAGAAAGTAACCATTGGGTATGGAGTCTAAACTAGTTGAAAACTAATCAAAACTACCAAGATGTTGGTTGTATGATCAATGATTGACAAAGGCAAGGTAGCTAGCATAACTTATATACTTGGATCATCTTTGTAGGTGTAGGATGAAAAGGAGATAAAAGTCCACTATAATAGGGAATCAAAGATGAATCCTAATGCAACTTTAGAAGGAAAAGGTGGAAATATTTGAGTATATGCAACAGAGCATGAAACCATGAATTTTGAAACATTTAATCTTATTCAAATATTTAGAAGACAACACATCCAAATGAAAATACTAGGAAAGGAAACACAATAACATGGATAAAACATAGAATGAAAAATGATATCACAAGAATATATGGATCAAAAATCATGTATCTCTGATCCGAGAAAAATTTGATTAATATCAGCCAAATGTAATACACATATCATAGTAGTCTTGTTTCACTCTACTCTCCAACACTTTTACCTTTCTCCTCATTAAAATATATAGGATTACGTTACATTATAGCTCAAGAGGGTCAAAATATTTAGGTTTTCCAAATTTAGGAGTTACAACTAAATAATAACCAATTACAAGAGACTCCTATATTTTAGGGTTTAGTTTTTAGCTAATTTATACATACAAATCATAACAAAATATATGAATTTGGTGGGAAAATAGGTGGTACCATGAATCCTCGTGATGAATTGACACATTTGTTTTATTTGGAAGATGAATATGCTCTAACATAGGCAAATTGTGCCACTTCATAGAGAAATGGGAAATTTGCCACGAAATCTCGGTTTTCAACAATTTTGCAATGAATTGGTAATTTCTCATTTTATCCCAAATGACGAAGTGGGTTGGGATGAGTTTTTATCATCATATTAAGAAAATTATAATTCTTCTCCAACAAACATTTGAGCAAAACACAGTTCACGGTTTTCAAGAAAAACCCAAAATGGTTGTAGGTGATGGTGGCTCATTTTTGGAAAATTGTGAAGTATTTTTACTTGAAATTAAATAGGATTTTTCATCTTTCCCTGATGCATCTTCCCTAAAAATTTCGTGGAAAAAAAACACATAGTTTAAATTTTATGATGAAAACACACTTTCGCAGCAAAACTGTTGCTACAGGAAATTTTGCACCATGCCTGTAATTCACTGTGAAATATTTGCTTTCTAACTATCTTCCTTTGAAAATTGATTTTGACTATGTGCAGTGTTTATGATGGTGTTATCCTTTGCATGTGATGAAATTAGACTGTACCATACTTTCTCCATATCCAAAAGCTTGATTTGAATGAAGGATTTCAAAACCTAGTTTCAAGCATGGATATTAGGGTTTTCTTTAAATTGGTAGTTTTTTTGCCCAAATGTTCTATCCTTCAACCACAATGTCAAATACTTCCTCTATACTCTTTTGGGATTAAATTGACCCAATTAAACCAAACCGAATTCATAAATGGATGGAACTAAATAATTTTTCATAGAACACTAACCTTAGGACCTTGACACATGGTATTTAAAGACCAAGACATGACCACAAGACTTAATAGTAAATATAACAAGATGTCTGGACATTTGTAAATGTATACACACACTAACATAGGATACAACTAGGGATGTTGTCCTCCCTACGAGGAAAAAAATAACTCGTTGACAAAGTGCCTTCATCCATTGGGCTTCTTCCAACTCGAAGACTGCAACCTATATCAATCCTCAATTGAACCAAATTCACTCTTCAAAATGAAACCAAAATTGTACACTGCTGGAAAAAAGATGCTCAAACTACAATACGAAAATAAACATGTTGAAAGGGATGCTCAAATTTGCGAGCTTATTCAAAACACTCCTACCTACTAACTGAAACAGAAGTTGCTCAATCAAGTGAAATAAAAAATCCAATGCAACCATGCAAGCATCTTGTCCACTGGACGAATTCCTTGCATATCTTTCTTCAGGGGTGAAAGGAAAACCTTGCTTGATGGAAACTCAGATAAAATATTGGAAACAAATTTACCTTTGATAAAATTTAAAAACTTAGGCCCACTTACTAACTCCAGGCATGATGAAAAAATATCTTCAAAAGAATGCAAAATACTATCATCATGTATCGACCCTCCAACTGCATTCCTTCTTCCATGCATTTCAAATTGATAGATGTCATGAAAGGGATGGGAATTTTTATGAGACAGTTGCAAACACAAATATTTTGGGAAATAAAATGATGTTGGTTGTAATACTAACTCCTCATCATCCTTATTTTCAGACTCATAGTTGACCAATGGCTGAAATTTTTGACTGATAAGACCCTCCATATAACAAGCTACAGTATCATGAAAAACATAATAAGAATGTTGTTGGTTTATAATGTTGTCATCTTGTTCCAGTAAACCAATGTGATTTTTCATCATCTCACGCTCCTATGCTTCATTAATGATTTAAAAATTTTATTTTAGCAATATGGATGAAGAAAAAAAAAAAGGTAAAGAATTACCTTCAGCAAACTCACAACTTTCTTCATGTTCAATGTCACTACTATGATATATAGGATGAGTGCCTCCATCAGACTCTTGAAATGAATCATTTTCTAATGTAGCTAGTTGTTCTTTAAAATCATCTTCACTACATTCATCATATTCATCATATTCATCATATATAGGTAGACCAAAAAACTCTGCATTTTGTCACAAATGTTGTTCATGAAAACCAATATCTTTTTTATCTCCTATGATCTAGGGGATCAAATTGTGATAAAAAATCAAACTTCTCTGAATCGATTGAAATCGGACGTGTATATGCCTTGTCATTACGAACCCAATGCAACTTAAACTCACTCAAACAGACGTCGTATGAGTAAGATATAACATTCTGTCCATTTTTCCAAACATACAAAATTTTGCTAACTATGCAGTCCATACAGTGTTGACGTGGCAACTAACCTTACAAGCCATACAATTGTACAGTGATGTGGAATATTCGTTGGCATGATAACTGGGTAGTTGATGGCTGAAAGGTGGATGAATCATATTTTGACACGTGGAATATTTTTGGGCTAATGTTATGGTGCCACGTGGCCCAATCATGGGCCACCACATGGCACCCCTTCGGTGGTTGTATTGGAAAAAGTTTTGGACTCCATAGGAGTCAAACCCACCACCTTAGGGCACGGGGAAGAGTCTTGGCAGGGTCGGGCTACCAACCTGCCCAGGGTGGTTGTTACTATCTAAGGTATGAATGTAATATTTGAATTGAAAACAATGGATAGTTGGTGGACTAAAGGGTTGGGGCCCAGCCCCAACCCTCACATCGTTTGCATAGAACCATCCCATATATCGCCATTCAAAATTTTTGTGTGCAGACTATTGTGGAGGTCTACCCATGGTTCTACCACTCTTCCATATGACCCTTGCCCCTAACCTTTGGCGCTTACACCAAATGGTTATGCCATAGCCAATGGGCGCATGAACGAGTGGTCACATGCCAAGTACCACATGAAAATACCCCAGGTGTGGAGGGAGCTAGACATTAGAGCACACGATTGTTAGGTCGTTGGCCACATGGGGCCATATAACTGACTTGCCCGTTGAGGTTTGGGGGCTGGCGCAAATGGTCCTACAATTTTTCCCAGTTTACAAGAATCGTTGCAGGTGATGGGGTTTGGAGTGGGAAACATACATAGGCCTAGTTGGTCATTCATGGGTGTGTTTTTGCGAGTAGGTACAACAATATTGAAGGGGAAAACTTTCAGGAAGTGTAACTTCTTCATTTTTTGGCCAAACCAGTTGCCAAAAAATCCCAACTATGGGTTTTTGGACGTTTTGAAGCCATTGAAGCCATCCATTTTGTATTTTAGCACTGTAAGATAAATTTTTAAGAATATTTAAAATGATCCAAGGGAAGCTAGACCAGGAGATGTATCCAAAGAGAGGGGTGAAGTCCTTTATCATTTGTTGTGTTATGTGTTCATTGTTAATGGTTTTTATCAGTCCAATATGTTGCTCCTGTTTAAGTAAAAGTCACTAAATTTATGTGTTAGTAAACTGATCCTATTACCCAAACACATGCCATTTTACACTTTCAATTTTAAGAGATAATTCATCTTCATTTTTAATATCTATTGGAAACATATTTATTCCATTTTCAGATCAGTTGTTATCAGAGATATGGTTTTTGAAGACTTGATTGTTTGCAACTTGTTTTGTTTTCTCATGCTTACAAGGTTGAAGCTCACAAGAGGAGAAGGTCAACTTGTAAAGCCAATTTCTCAACTATCAAGAAGGAGAACTATCAAATCACCTCAAGTTTCAATGAGATTTTCACCAAGTATGGCTCATGAGGACAGCCATGGAACTCTTCCCTTAGAAGAGGAAACTTTCAATAAAGCCTTCTTTGATATGAATGAAATGGTCAAATTTTTTTTTTATGAAAGGAATGAAAGATTGCAAGGTGAAAGCTCCAACCCTCCAAAGAGAAATGGAGACAGTGGTGATAAAAATCCAAAGGGAAATGAAGAGAGTGGTAATTATCCACCTCCTTCACCTCCATCTTCCACCTCTTCCACCATTTCACAACCACCTCCAAATTATCCAAAAGAGCATGGTAAAACTCCTTTACAAACTCCTTTGTTAAAGATTGATATTAATTTTGAATTCCCTATGTACAATGGAGGGGAAAATGTTGAGAAATTAGATAACTAGATTTGTTAGATTGAAATGTATTGTAGAATACAAAGAATCACGGATGATGAAACTAAGATTCAACTTGCTTCTTTAAGATTGGACAATGCAACACTCATTTGGTGGGAAGCCAAAAATCAAGAGGACATGAAGAAACATGGTAAAGTTTTATCCTCCTGGAATGATTTTATTGTTGCAATTAAAAGAAAATTTTATCCATTAGCATACATGAAGAAAGATATTATGGATTGGCAAAACTTTAGGCAAGCTAAAGGAAAAGATGTGAAAAGTTTCACTCAAGAATTTAGGAGAAGATCTTTGGTTTTGGGTGTGGATTTATCTTCACAAGATACTTTGCTCAAATACATTAGAGTGCATAACTACTTGAGACATACAATACTTATGTTTAACTCTTCAAATATAGATGAAGTATGTGTGCAGGCTACTCGTTTGGAGGCAAGAGGAAAGAATGAACTTCAAGAGGGCAACAATAAGTATTTTAACGGAAACAAGTGAAAGAGGAATTTTGAAGGAAATGAAAAGAAAAATGTTTTTTTTCAAGAAAGAGAGGGAGAAACTCTCTTTTAAACATTGTTCAAAGGATGGCCATGATGAGGACCATTGTTGGAAACTTCATCCTGAAAAGAGACCCAAAAAGTTCAACAACAAAGAGAAGACAAACATTGTTCTAACTGTACAACAAGATTTAGGATCTGATTCGAAAGATGAAATAAAGATCACAGCCATGGGTTTACAAGGTAAGAATTTTGTTGCAAGTTCTAGTTCTTCAAATTCTTCCATCAAGGAAACTCAACATGAAAAAGAAAGGATAGATCTTTTTCACATAAGGGTAATTTCAAAATATACCAAGATAGATACTCTTTTTGATACGGGATTACAAACAAACCTTATTTCTAAAGACATTTTCAAGAAACTAGATTTGGAAACTACTCCTCATCCTAAACCATACCCTCTAGGTTGGATATGCGACAATGCCAAATTGCATGTGACAAGAAGGTGTAAACTCAGATTTTCCATCACTGCAAACTATATAGATGAGGTAGAGCTTGGTGTTATTCCATTGGATATTTGTGGTATTTTGTTTGGAATCCCATACTTATACGATAGGAGATCCATTTTCCATCATCATGAGAAAAAGTATCATTTGTTTAAAAATGGTGTTGAGTACATTGTTAGAGAACATACAAAGAATATGAATTTGTCACTTAAAAATGTTGGACAAATGAAAAGACTAGTCAATGCTAGTAAGAACCTTGTACTTTTAATGACTAAACCCAAATAAAATGATCAAGAACAAGTTCTCAAAGGATTTTAAGAAAATTTATAATCTGATTTGCATGAGGTTGTTAACGAAAATGTTGAGATGTTTAAGGAACCAATGGGATTGCCTCCTAGAAGGGGTGTCCAACAAGAGATTCTATTGTAGGAAGGAGGTCCTCTTCCAAACATTGACATGTCCAGGATGTCAGACATGGAGAATGTTGAAAATAGAAAACAAACCCAAGAGTTGCTTGAAAAAGGGGTCATCAAACTAAGCACTTCGCCATGCAGGTCACCAATTGGTTTGGTACCAAAGAAAGATTGTATGTGGCGAATGTGGGTAGATTTCAGAACCTTGAAGAAGACTACATATATGATTGTTGAAGGCGACATATGGAAGAAATCTTTGAGATAAAAGAAATCTCCATTGCATGCCTTGACAAGTTATGTTTTCTACTTGGTGATAAGGTATAAGCAAGACTTTTATGATAAAGTTATTGATATGCTTACTAGGCCTATTGTTAGTGCTTTAGTTATTTACAAGCATAATATTATCATGCATGAGAGCTATTTGGAACAATATGCTTTAGATGTTGATGTCAAACATGTTTATGAAACTTTATGTCATGCTAACCAAGTTGAGGTGTTGGATTCCTATGTGCATGGTAAACTTGTGTATCTTGGCAAGTTATGTTTTTCACAGGGTGAAAGTTTCAACATGATAAGGGAAGTACATTCTTCTCTTGTTGTTGGCCATTTTGGTATGGGAAAAACGATGGCTAAATTGCAAAGAAAGCATTCTAATTTTTGGGATGAGGATCTACATTACTTTCATCATGTTCATAACCAGACCAAGAAGTTCATTGAACCAATTCAATTTGTGTAGCAAACCGTTAAAGAACAGTGGAGAAAGAGCCAAGCCAAGTACACAAAAAGGCATGACAAGTTTCGTATTGGTCTCAAAGGAACCAATCCAAGAAAGGATGGATGGATTGAGATTTTAAAGGTGGGGGAACTATACCCTCATCTACAAATTGACTAAAAGTAGTCTTTTGGAGGTTCAAAAGCTTCCCAATGGGGAGGTGTGAACGAGGGGATCAAATTGTGCTAAAACATCAAAGTCTTTGGAATAGATTCAAATTGGACATGTGCATAGAACTCGTCGTTATGAAGCCAATGCAACTTGAACGAGATCAAATAGACATTGTATGAGCAAGATATCACATTCTTTCCATTTTGTCAAACATACGGAAATTTGCTAACTGTGCAGTCTGTACAATCCGTACAGTGATGATGTGGAAGTTGACCATACAGGTCGTATGATTGTACAATGATGTGGCAAATGCGTTGACATGCTGATTGGGAAGTTGATGGTTGACAGGTGGACTAATCATATCTTGAGACGTGGCATATTTTTGGGCTAATGGTATGGTGCCACGTGGTCGAGTCGTGGGGTGCCACATGGCACCACTTAGTTGGTTGTATTGAAAAACATTTTGGACTCCATATGAGTGAAGCTCGTGACCTCCGAGTGTGGGGAAGATTCTTGGCAGGGCTAGGCTACCAGCCCGCCCATGGTGGTTCTTACTACCTAAGGTTTGAATGTAATATTTGAGAAGAAAACAACGGATAGTTGGAGAACTAAAGGGTTGGGGCCTAGACACATCCCCCGGTGCATTTGCATAGAACCATCCCATATATCCCCATTCGAAATTTTGGCATGTGGTCTATTGCGGAGGTCTACCCACGGTTCTACCACTCCACCATATGATCCTTGCACCTAACCTTTAGCACTTACACCAAAATACTATGCCATAACCAGCGGGTGCACAAATGGGTGGTCACATGCCAAGTACCACATGATCATACCCCAGGCGTGGAGAGAGCTATCCATTGGAGTGTGTGATTGTTAGTTTGATGGCCACATTTGGCCATACGACCGAGTTCTCCACTGATGTTTGGGGGTCGACGCAAATGGTCCTACAATTTCACCCAGTTTTTGCGATCTATTGTGGATGCTGGGTTTTGGAGCAAAAAACACACAGAATTTGGGTTGTTCATTCATAGGTGTGTTTTGGCGAGCATGTACAACAAGCTTGAAGGGGGAAACTTCCAGGAAGTGTAACTTATTCAACTTTTTGCCAAACCAGGTGCCGAAAAATCCCTATTAGGGGTTTTTGGACGTTCTGAAGCCATTGAAGCCATCCATTTTGTATTCTAAGCACTATAAGAGAAATGTTTAAGCATAATGAAAATGATCCAAGGGAAGTTGGACCAGGAGATGTATCCTGAGAGAGGGGTGAACTCCTTTATCATTTGTTGTGTTATTCGTTCATTGTTGATGGTTTTTATCATTCTAATATGTTTTTCGAGTTTAAGTAAAACTCACTAAATTTCTGTGTTAGTAAATTGATCCTATTACTTGAACACATGCCATTTTACCCTTTCAATTTTAAGAGATAAGTCTTCTTCATTTTTAATATCTATTGGAGACATATTCATTCCATTTTCAGATCATCCTACTTCTTCAAAAACTGAGTATAATTGATCTTGAGAAGAAATTGGATATTTGACATCGTGTGAATCATTAAAAGGAAACAAAACTTCTTGATCACGAAAATCATTAGTAAGAAAATTTGGGACATCAGATTTTTTTTCAAGAAGTGGATCATGGTCTTCTGCAAAAATATCATTATTGAAAGCTTCAGTAAAATGCATGGAACAATCAATCTTCTTCTCATACACTTCACCATCTTTCTCTATATTTACAACTTCATCCAAATTCTTATTTGGAAGATTCTCGCATACTTGAATATTATCCTCTATGTGCTGAGAATAAAAAATCATCTACTGCAAGGTAACATACCTCCTCTCGATTAGAAGGAAATCCATATTTGGATGAAAATCCGTGGCATAACACAACATGGAAACAACTTCAGAGGGTTGGATATCTTTGGGAATCCTATAATAGAAACTGAAAAATATCCTACTAAACATAAAGGTAGTTTCATCCTTATGCCTCTTCATAACATGAAACTCAGAAAGATGTTGATCCCATGACTTCCTCTCACCCCAAAACCTCAGAAAGACATGATTTAGTTCCTCCCATGAATTGATTGATTCATGCCAAAAATTCCTAAACAATTCCTTGGTGTCCCCTTGTAGTGACACAAAAAGGCTCTCATACAAACATCATCATGCTCAACTTCAAAAAGTTCAATGAAATGCTCAAAAGCTTGGACATGTTTTTTAGCTGTAAGGTTGACAAGTTCTCCATCAAATCTGGGAAGGTATTTATAATGACTGGTTGGATAATCATGAAGGACATGAGAAAATTGAAGTGGTATGTATCTATCTTGGATCTTGGAGGGTTAAAAATTATGTAGAGAAGTTATGAAATCATCCTTGATATCATGAGGCTCACCAACTTTATCATTGATATCAAGTGATTCAAATAAAGGATCTTGGTCAATATTAGCTATTGAAGGAGGAAATGTATTTACAAATTTTAAAGAAAGATATACAAGATTAGTTCTATGGTCTTTATTTCAATGCAGTAAGAAATGGAAAAATCCTTTAATACTTTCAAGAAAGGACAAGAGGTAATTGATAAAAAAAAATATTACATCTTGGAGAAAACTTGAACTTTGATACCCGGATCTTTGTCCCTTCATGTTTCATTCAACAAGGCTCATTCTCCAACAAAGTCTTTGAATTTGATTAAAGCATTATTGGAGTTGCCAGGTGAATGATGCACAACCTCTTTTTGTTTGGCCTATGTTCACAATCAGAAGTAAAATATGATCTCTTTCGACCTTAGCTCCCCGACAACAATGACAAAATGTTACCACTCTATAATTTTTCTTGGTTGTGGAAGGAGAACCCAAAGATAACCACAAACCAACTTGCAGATTAAAAACTAACTTTTCCAATCGAGAGAGGGATCTATCTTCTATAATTCAATCAATGACTGGCTGGTTATCTAATAGGCACAATGGCTATATCTTATGTAGATGAATAGGTTTTAAAATGATTGTGATGGCAGACCTACGAGAAAGTAACCATTGGGGATTGGAGGATAATATTTAATTCTCTAATCTATATATATATATATATATATATATATATATATATATATGAAACTATTTTGGGATGTTAATGTAAGATTCAATTTATATTTATAGAATTGTCGCAAGAATTAGATTAGTTTTTATGCCTTACAAAAATGAGCATTTATGTATATCGTTGGTTTAAGATGCATGCAGCTTAAAAAAACAGAGGATTGTGTATATCTCTGGTTAAAATTTCATGCACGATTATTTTAAAAACATTGTTGCATATATCGTTGGTTAAATTCTGTATGCAAGTGATTTTTCAAGAATTGATTAAGGGCTACGCTAATACCGCGAAGGTCACAGGTTTAAACCTGTATAGAGGTCTTATTTTGATCGCCTTTAAGGAACTGAATTTTACTGCAACTATTGATCGGGCGTGTGTGACATGGTATTATGTTTTGTAATGAGCTTAGTCTTCTGTCATCCTTTCCTTTGTATTTCTATCTTTGTAGTATTGTTTGTTACCTTAGTAACTCTGAAATTTTTCTCTGCCAATAATTGCACCTCAACTACGCTTATAAACCTTTACTTTTTTTCAAATTATAAACACCAATTTCGGTGCCATTCCAGATATTACTGAAGATATATGGAAATCAACCTGTAGGAAAAAGAAAACAATGATAACCTTGTATGATATTGCACGACCCTAAATGTTGCTAACAATGACGTTCCTTGGCGTGATTCTTAATAGGATCCGCAGTGAAAATTTATTAAAACTACAATGTTCTTTTTACACTAACTGTTAATAAATACAAATTTCCTTGATAATCGATAAAGTCTCAGAAGAAGTAAAAATTTATTACAGGGTGATCAAAATCAAAATCAAAAGTTGAATCAGTCATACCCGATACGTGAGATAGGGAATCAGAAGAAGCGCTTTTTAGACGTGCGAGACCTTTGATTGATTTACTAAATTCCGGACCTTCTTATGAAGTTGTAATATGATCTAGAACAGAGTTGAAAACCGATAAGGGTGGGTGATAATAAAATTAATTGTTGCCTCCACCACTTTCAACGAGCTGGTCAGATTTAGAAGAATTTAATGCTAGTGTAAACCTTACCTACGACCTTCTATGAGTGGTGTTATTAAGTTTTGTTCCTTCAAAAATTAATGTAGTAATTAGTATGATTGAATAGACTTATCACCCTAGAAATATTATATTAATAAATATATTTTATTGGTTGTAATCATTGTTTCAATTTAATCAATTATTGGATATATATATATAATGTAATAATAATTTCATCTCCAAACTTTCAATTAAAAGTTGAATAATATATATATATATTAGATCCACTACAATCATATATATATATAAAAGTTGATGTTCATGTCTAGACTTTATTTGAACTCATATATCATATAAGACCTTCGCATGTATTAAGAAGGTAAGACTAATCCTCTCAATCCTCTCCTATTTCATGGATATGAATTAATATTTTATAGTTTCTATATGTATTTGTATTGTAAATAATGTATTACTATAAATGAATATAGAATATGTTGGTTTTCCCCATTTGTGTTTCTAGGGAAAAGAAATTGTGTAATATGTGTATTTTCCATTGTATCTTTTCTATTCTTTTATTGAAAATATGTTTGCAGTAAAATATTATGCAAGGTTAAAATCTACATTTGGTATCAGAGCTTTGTTGGCTTCAAGGGGACACCTTTGTGGTAAAGGGTTTGGATCAAGTGAACATAAATTGCAAGCAGTTCAAAAATGGAGATCGAAAAGTTTAATGGGAAAAGTCTTGAGCTATGAAAGCTCAAGATGAAAGATCTGTTGGTGGACAAACATTAGTGGATTACGGTGGATCTAGGTACTTCACCTACATGAACTTCAATAGATGACTAGAAAAAGTAGGGTTGGAAGGAAAAGAGAACAATCAGATTGTGTCTCTCAGATTCAATATTACTGAATGTGTTAGAGGAAGCTATAGCCAAATATTTATGGGATAATTTGGGGAATTTATATCATTCTAAGTCCCTAGTAAATAAACTATACCTGAGAAATAAGTTCTATAACATGAGGATGAGAAATGGAGACTCGGTGGCAGAGCATTTGAATGCCTTCAATACTGTGGTAAGTCAGTTAGTATTTGTTGAGATTAAAATTTCAGATGAAGATAAGTGTATCCATTTACTGTGTTCTTTACCAGACTAGCAGGATACTTTGGTTGCGGTCATAGGTAGTAATGCAAATTCCTTGACATTTGATGAGGTGGTATCATCCTTGTTTTCAAAGGAGATGAGATAGAATAACATGGAAGGACAAAGCACATATGCATTATTTGCAAGAGGATGCTCCCAATAAAGAAATAGATCTAAGTCCTCAAGTGGGAGATCTAAGTCTAAGGGAAGATCTAAGTATCCCATAAATTTTGTAAAGGTATGATGGAGATGTGGAAAAGGAGGGCACTACAAGAAGGAGTGTAGATCCAAAGTTGAGAAAAAGAAGGGATCTGAAGAATCTCCTTCTACAGAAGAAAATACCTCCAAGGAAGAAAGAGGGAATCTGTACTTGTCTTCTTCAAACACACATGCAGATCATGAGGTATGTTTGGTTGACTCAGGTTCATCCTTTCATATGACTCCCCATAGGGAGTGATTCTTTGAATATCAAACGTATGATGGAGCTAATATTTTCCTAGGTGATGACTCGACAACCAGAATCATAGGTCGAGGAAAATTAAAGTTGAGGCTCGTAGATTGAAGGATTAGAACACTACCTGGTGTTCTTCACATCCCAAGATTGACCAGAAATTTGATTTTTGTAAGAAAAATGGACGATGCAGGGGTTAAAAAAATATTTGAAAAGGAAACCTACAGGATGGTTCAAGGAGAAATGGTGTTGTTGAAGGGAGTTCAATTTGGAAATATGTATAAGATTCAAGGAAGAACTATTATTGATGGTTGCAATAGTTCCATTGTTCCTAATATTGGAGTTGAAGAATAAATAACTCCTACAATCTTTGTAGAAAAGGTTATGTTATGGAATCAAAGACTGGGGAATATTGGAGAGAAGGGTCTTTGCCTACTAAACAATAAAGGTATGGTTGAAGGTATTTCTAACTCCTCTCTAGATTTTTATTTATGTGAACATTGTGTATATAGGAAGCATAATTGGGTAAGACTCTCTTCTGGTGCAACGAGGGAAGAAGGAATTGTATAGCTAGTTCACAGTGATGTGTTTGGACCTGTGTCAGTTGCATCATTGAGAAAATATATGTACTATGTCTCATTTATAAATGAATTCTCAAGGAGTACTTGGATATATTTCCTCAGGAAGAAATCTAAAGTCTTTGACAAGTTTAAAGAGTTTAAATCTCTTGTTGAGAATCAAACAATGAAAATAATTAAGGTGTTGAGGACAGATAATGGCAGAGAGTTTTGCAGCAATGAATTTGAAGAATTATATAATAAGTCTGGTATATATACACCTCAATAGAATGGATTTGCAAAAAGGATGAACATGACGATGATGGAAAAAGCAAGGTGCATGCACAGTGGTGTCGGGTTAGGAAAAGAATAATGGGCAGAGGCAATGGGTAATGCATGTTACATGGTCAACTGATCACCCTCATCAATGCTTGATGAAAAGACTCCACAGTAGGTATGGAATGGAAAGAAACCTTCTCTCACACATATCAAGGTATTTGGTTGTAAGTCATATGTTCGTGTTCCATAGAAAAACATGAGTAAGCTAGATAACAAGGATGAAAAGTATCTTTATTGGGTATAAAGATGGTCTCAAAGGTTATAAGCTTTGGAATCCAGAAAATAAGAAGGTTGTGTATAACCAAGATGTGGTATTTAAATAAATGAAGGATGTTGTTAAAAAGGAAGTCCTACCAAGTAAGGAAGAACCAAATAAAATAGAGTTTGATTTAGAGGATGATAAATAAAACTCTACAAAAGAGCAAGAATCAGAAGAATAAGATCCTCATACTCTAGTATTGAGGAGATCAGTTCGAGAAAGAAGGCTATCGAAAATGTATACTCCATCTTATTTCCATTCAAATTTTGCTTTGTCTATTACTAATGATGATCCTAGAACTTTCAGGGAGGAAGTGGATTTCGAGGATGGAAATCTCTGGAAAAAGGTCATGGATGAAGAAATGGCATCCTTGGATAGGAATGAGGCTTGGGATCTAGTGGAACTATTTACTGGAAGAAATCCCATTGGCAGAAAATGGGTATTTAAAAAGAAGATGAATGCAGAAGGAAAAAATGGAGAAATACAAAGCTTGGTTAGTAGAAAAGGGTTATTCCCAGGTTGAGGGAATTGATTTTGGTGAGATTTTTTCTGTTGTTTCTAAGTTAACTTCTATAAGATTTATGTTATATGTTGTTGTTGTATTTTATTTTTGAAGTAGAACAAATGGATGTGAGACAAAATTCCTACACGGGGATCTAGAAGAATAAATCTATATGAAGCATCCAGAAAGATTTTCTATGAAGGGAAATAAGGAGTCGGTATCCAAGATGAGAGAGTCCCTGCACGGGTTAAAACAATCACCAAGGATGTGATATCAAAAATTTGATACTTATATGTTGTGACTTGGCTTCACAAGAAGCAAAGAGGATCATTGTGTGTATTTTAAATTAATTGGTGATGCTTTGATTTATTTGGTCTTGTATGTGGATGACATGTTTTCAATAGGAAATAACAAGGAGATTATCCAGGATTTGAAAACTCTGTTGTCCTCTAAATTTGACATGAAGGATCTCAGTGCTTCAAATTTCATTTGGGCATGGAAATTAAAAGAGATTGGAAAAAGAGAAAACTATGGTTAAATCAAATAAACTATGTCAAGACAATATTGCAAAGGTTTAATATGCATGAATGTAAACCGGTAAATGTCCTTGTTCCTATTGGTGTAAAGTTAACTACAAATAAATTTTCGAAGACACGGGAAGAGGAGGAGTACCTGTATCATGATCCATATGCAAGTGCAGTTGGTAGTTTGATGTATGCAATGGTTTGTACTAGATTGGACATTGCACATGTAGGGAGATTTTTGAGTAGGTATATGTCAAAAATAGGGAAGGAGCATTGGACATCACTAAAAATGGTTTTTAGGTATTTGTGTGGCACTACTAGTTGTGGATTGTGCTACCAAGGAATACCAGGATTGGAAAGATTGTTGGAAATACATGGATTTGTGGATGCAAAATTACCTGGAGATATGGATCATAGGAGATCTACAAGTGGGCGTGTGATAGCTCGTTGGAAAGGTATCATCGAGGAGATTCATTTTGGGGGCACAATTATGCCTTTGGCTATCATTGAGAACCTCGATCTCGAAAAATCTTCATTTGGGCCCTCAAAATGGCCCTGAAAGTTAAAACCTGCTAAAAATAGTAAATTGTCAAAATTGCCAGAAAACTGTTTTGAGCCATTTGGAAAAGGTGGTTGGCCATCGATATCCACCTATATCAATACTGATCGAAATTATTTTCGGCACGAAATGAGAGCGTAGATATAATAAAGAAATGAACAGAGATATTGCGTATATCTAGTAATATAACAAAAATATATCATAGATGCAACCATAAACACAGAGATACAGTAATACATGATTTCTATTAATGAAATAAATGTACAGAGACTATAAAATACAGAGTGAAAGACTCGCTAGAATGGTGGTAGCTTATCTCTAAGAAGAGATGTGACGGTGACTTGCATCCGTGAGAAGATGATTACAATGAGGCTCCGAAGGCATTTTTACAATAAGAAGGAATGCCAAAAACCTTAGGCATCCAAAAACCTAGCCCTAGGAGATGAAGCTCCAAAATTCATGTGGGCCCCGTTTGGGTAAGTGAGTACATCAACTTCCAAGGGTCGTAACTTTTGCATACGATCTTCGTTTTAGGCGTGTGATAGCTCGTTGAAAAGGTATCATCAAGAAGATTCATTTTGGGGGATCAATTATACCTTCATATATCATTGAGAACCTAGATCTTTAAAAACCTTCATTTGGGCCCTCAAAATGGCCCCGAAAGTTAAAACCTGCTAAAAATAGTAAATTGCCAAAATTGCCAAAAAATTGTTTTGAGCCATTTGGAAAAGGTGGTTGGCCACCGATATCCACCTGGATCAATTGGACATCACTAAAAATGGTTTTTAGGTATTTGTGTGGCACTACTAGTTGTGGATTGTGCTACCAAGGAATACCAGGATTGGAAAGAGTGTTGGAAATACATGGATTTGTGGATGCAAACTTGCCTGGAGATATGGATCGTAGGAGATCTACAAGTGGGCATGTATTTAACCTGTTTGGAGGAGAAATCAGTTGGATGAGAAAAATACAGGATGTAGTGGCTCTTTCAATTACAAAAGTTGAATACATGGTATACACTCAGGAAATTAAGGAAGCATTATGGTTACAAAGATTGTGTTCAGGTATTGGGTTGGTACAACAAGATGTAAGGATAGATTGTGACAATTAGAGTGCAATTTTTCTGGAAAAAAACCTGACTTATCATTCAAAGACAAAGCATATTGATATTCAATATCCCTTTGTGAGAGACATGATTGAAGAAAAGAAAGTGATGTTGATGAAGGTGAACACTTTGAAGAATGTTGCATATTAGTTAACAAAATCTATGAGAACTAAGAAGTTTTCTTAGTGTAGAGGATCCATGGGAATTGTTTCCTTGGATTCTTGACTATGTAACCCTGTAACCCCCTATATGCAAAGAAAACAACAAGTGGGAGAATGTTGAGTATCTGTTATATTCTTTTCACGACTGGCTCTAGTGTCTGCTACATTGTGTTGGGAACATAGGGGGATGATATCCCCCTTGTGCATGGATTCGACGGAAATGCCCCCGAGAAATCATTTTTTCTTGGAAAACGTGTCACATTTTTTTCTCATTTTTCATGTCACATCGATTTTTGTTTCCATTGTTGGGAGGTTTTTCAGCAGATGATTTTTGCCGATGGTTTTCTATTTTTTGTTACATAATTAGGGTTGTTGACTAATCCAAATCATTGGGTTAGGTTTTTGGATTCCATTGGATCCTATATGTATATTGTATTGTAAACAATGTATTACTATGAATGAATATAGAATATGTTGGTTTTCCCGGTTTGGGTTTCTAGGGGAGAAATATATGTGTAATGTATGTATTTTTCATTGTATATTTTCTATTCTTTTATTGAAAATATGTTTTCAGTAAAATATTGTACAAGGTTGAAATCTACAAAAGTGAAAAGAAAGAACATGTAGCTCAAGGAACAAAGAAAACAAAATCCAACTTCCAATTCAAGCACCAAACACCATTCCTACTAGACGTCATAATCTAGTGTACTAAAAAATTACAATTGGAAGATCAAGGTAACTCACAAATAAAAAATATTGAAGATGAACTAGCCAAACATCGGCAAAACAAGAAAGTATCACAACAAAAATAAAAACATCTCGAGGATATGATTTACAAAGAAATATTAGGAAAGGACTAGGAAATATGTTTTCTAAAAGGCCACAGTGAAAAATTACTTTCGCAGATTAAGAAGACAAAGGTTAAAAAGTAGTATAATAAAATATTAGAAAAAGAGAGGGAATATCTCAAGAAGGAATTACAGAAGAACCTGTCAGAAAAAAAGGAAGAGGATTCTCTCTTAAGGAACCTTAATCATAGGTTTTTTGAACAAATCAGAGGGATAAAAGAGGATAAAGTAGAAAATTGAGACATGAAAAAAGTGGACAAATCAAGAAATGGATAACTTTCACATCTAAGGAATCGCAATCAAAACCTACTTACACAAATTAGGAAGCTTAAGAATGATAAGAAGTTGCTGGAAATAAATTTAGAACAATTTGTCAAGAAGTAAGCATCCAAATCCTTCAGATGTAAAAATCCAAGTTGTAGAGAAAGGAACAAATACAGATTCAATCAACATCACAACTCAAGAAGGTGCAAGCCCAGTTGAGTTAAGGACAAATCCGGATGTCAAAGTACAATCAATGGAGATTTTAAGTGTACTTACTAATAGAAATTCATCAATTAATGAAGGAACAACAGTGCATGAAGAAGATGTGATACCAAAAGTAGACCAATAAAACACTACAAGCATAATAAGGGAAAGCTATGCTACAAGGACACCTTATAAACATCTTAATAAAAAAATAAGGTAATTAACAAGTTATCTTATCAACATCACTTAGAATGAAAAAAAAATGGCATATTTTCTGAAGAATATTGATGTCAGTACAATTGAGTCTCACAATAACAATTTATCTTGGAAATCCTATAAGAGAATTATTCCACAAACAATTAGTTTACGATGATTTTATAGTTCAAAAAAAATTCATAGCACTTACAAGTTCATATCATCTTGTATCATCAACCATGATAGAATCAAGAACTGAGAACCATGTGAAGGCATTACAATCCAAAGATAGACATAAGTACTTTAGATAAATATGCTTTGAGGAAAAAAATATTCTAAAGGGGAGGCAATGTAGTTAATATTATTATCTATAAATATAAATATAATTAATTACTAATGAAAAGACACATTATAATGAATATACACCCTAATTAAAGGACATGTATATAAGTGAAAATGCACCCACTTTTAGGTATATATATGGGGCTCTCATTTGTAATCTTATCATATTCAATCTCTCATATATTTTTATTCAATATATTATTTTATCCATGTGGATTTCTTTATTTTATTCCAAATATTTTTTGTATTCCATGTATGAACTAGCTTGGTTTTTCATAGATGAAGAACCTAGTGCTACCATTGTAAATAAAAATATATAACCAGAAGAGTCAGAGGAGACTGGGGAGGGGGAGTGCCTCTTCCCTTCATATATATGGGTGAAGGGGGCCCCACTACATTTAATTGTTGGCACTGATAGCCAAAATAAATTTATATTAACCAAGGTCATAAAGATATTGAATTCATTTACAATTCCACACCCCCAATAGAAGACCATTGGTTGGTTGAGTTGGGGACAAGACCTGTGAATCAATAAAAAATGTTTCCTATATTATGTCATCAAGCCCTTCAATGATAAGGCACTATGTGATGTTACCCCACTTGAAGTTTACAATTTTCTTTTAGGACGACCCTATATGTGGAAATGTTATGTCGTTTATGAGTCCAAAATTCATATTGTAATTGTTACTTTGGAAGGCCATCTCTAAAGGGTACCAGAGGTAGTCCCAACTATTGCAGTTTTCTTAATCTCGACAAAGAAATGACGAAAGGTAATCTCTCATACTGGAAAAAGTGTCCTCTTCATGGTTTGATTTGAATATGAATGGAAGGTCACTATGAACACCACTTCCTCAGCATAGGGCCTCTCTACATAAAAAAATCAAGTGTAAAATATTGTAGAGGAGTACAATGATATCTTCACTTCACTTGGAGGGGTGCCTCTACATTATCAAGTCAAACATTCAATTGAATTGATACCTAGTGCCTCTTTACCTAATGGACTCAAGGTAAATAAAAAGTCAAATTCATGAGCTCATCCAAAAGGTCCACATTCGGCCAAGCTCCTTGCCTTGTGGGAGACCAATTATATTGGTGCAGAAGAAGGATAGAACATGGTTACATTGTATTGATTAGAAATCCCTAAAAAATATCACTTTTAAGAATCGATACATGATCCCTATGATTGATGATATTCTTGATCAACTTAAGGGTGATAATTTTTTTAGTAATATTCATTTGAAGTTATGCCACCACCAGGTCCTGATTGAACAAATTGATGTGTGGGAGACATTATTCAAGTCTAAAGAAGACATTTTTGAGTGGCTGACCATACCTTTTGGCTTGACTAATGATTCAACAACATTCATGAGGATGACGGATGACATATTGTTGTCATTCAGAAACTCTTTTGTGGTCGTATATTTGGATGACATCCTCATCTTTAGTGAAAATCAGACATAAAATTTGCAATATATTCAACAGATCCTAAGCACTCTATGGAACCATAAGCTATATTCCAATATGGAGAAATGTTAATTTGGCATGTAGAGAATTCAATATATAGGATACATTGTGGATAAACATGGGGTGCATGTAGATGCATCCAATATCCGATTCATTTGTGATTTTCTAGCCTCAACAACTCTAAGATATCTCTGTAGCTTCTTGGGCCAACTTCTACCATAGGTTTTTGTTGGGGATATCTCATATCACTTGGCCCTTAATACAAGTGACCAGGGGTGGAGCTAAAGACACATTTTCTCAGTCTAAGTCATAACATAAAGAATTCAAGGATCTAAAACATTGTCTCTTCTCAATACCAGTGCTCACTCTTTTAGACCTGTAACAACCATTCAAGATTGAGACAGATTCCTTCTACTATTTTGTTGGGGAAATATTCACTCAATGTGGTCATTCATTGTCTTGTCACAATGAAATACTCTTTGATAATATTTTTAGGTATCCCACCTATGACAAGGATATTTACTACATTATGTAGGAATACCAATAGTAGAAGCATTATATTATGGGAAAGGAAGTGATAATCCAAACTAATCAAAATCCTCTGGAATCCATGCAAACACAAAAAAAGTTACATAATGACCACCATCATAAGTGGTATGTGTACTTGCAACAATTCCACTTGAACATTAAGTATAAGAAAGTAAGCACAAACCATATTGTATCCTGCCTCAATTGGTCCTCGATTGTGGCACTAACCATTATTCCTAATGCTTATGCACATAAGACCTCTAGGTGGCCCCAATTGTATGATAATTACCATAAATTTGTTGTTACATGTCAGACACTCGGAAGATGTAAAAATGTTCCATACTTTCACCTCTAGGATAATTTTTTGTGCTATGAGGGCCATATTTGTGTTCCTTCAAGAAGGTATGAAAATATAATATGGGAGTAACATTGTAGTTTGGTGGAAAAGCACTTCAGTGTAGAGAATATAGTAGCAACACTTCAAAATTATTTCTATTGGCCAAAACTCCAACAATATGTTAACATGTATATCAAATTGTGCACTACTGGTTCCATTGTTAAACCTAGCATTAAGAAGCAGGGCCTTTGCACTTTTATTCCTACCGTAGACAATCCTCAAGAGTTAGTCTCCAATGGATTACATGTCATGTTGTCCCTCCACCAAATGTGGTAAAGATTGTGTCTTTTTGGTTTTCAATTGGTTCTCTAAGACAAAACAATTTGTAACATCCAAACTTTCACTAACCACATTTTCATGACACTAATTATTATTTGAGGACACTTTCATGCAAGTGATCTGGATAGACATGGTACATTATGATTATCTTTTTTGGTTTATGATTTTATTCTATGATTGAGTATTGAAATTCGATATGTTATTATAATTGATGTATAACAATGACATGTACTATGATGAGGTTTCCTGAGTGTGAAGGAAATGTGACATGATGACGATTTTGATGGCATCGAAAGACTTCCTTGGAATCCAGATTGAGTCAGGGAGTGGACTATGGAATTTGATTAGAAGTACATGTTTTGTTTATGCTTGTGTTATGATGATTATTTAGTGATGGATTTCATGTATATGAGTTATTAATATTTATTTTTCAGTGGATGCATGCATGGTGACACTTTCTAATCCAAATCACATATGGTGTAAAGGGGTAATACACAAATATCAAATAGATGAGGGAGAGGTGTGGTAGCATCTCTGTCACAACCTACTAGAATGCCTGCCATGAAATGAGGTAAAGGTTAACAACTACCTCATTCTTGAGAGGTTCATGATGTCACGAGGGTAGACTAAGACAATCACTCACGAGGATTTCTGAGTGGTGCAAAACAAGGAGGATTCATTATTCCTAAGTAGGCCCTTAGTCTCACAAAAGGTCAACAAGTGGATTACTTAATCCAAGCATCAAAAGACTTCCAAAATAAGTCAAATGTTGATTGGAACCCTTGCAACATGTATGTGCATATTGAAGGGCACATTGCATGAATAATTTAGTGAGTTATTCAAAATATAGAAGACCTTAGAGAATAAAAAAATTACTTAGAACTGATAGAAAATAGAATATGAATTTATATGTCTTGAGAATTATTGTAATAGAGCATTGCTTTGTTTGAGGTTTCCCCCTCGAAGACACATGTGAACTTTGATTTCTATCAATAAATAATTATTGTACAACAACTAGAAAATTCTGCCAAGGCACTAGGGTTAGGGTTGCCGCTACTCTGGTGCACTTGGCCGCCCCTACAGGGGCTCAATGACTCCAAGCGAGGGAGGACCACGAGGCTCCTCCTATAGTGATGTGGTGGCACATGGAAACAATGGAGGGGGTTCCAGGTGCCCAAAATTCGAGCCCACACTAGATCTTCGCTCACAGCTACTATTCAAGGGCACATTAAGGACAAAGGAATGGATATCGATTCAGGGAAAAAACTGACATCAACAAGTGTGTCACGACCATGGATACCTGGGAAATTCATTCCCTGAGCACCACAAAAACTGAAATATATCATAAGCACAACTAGGATCGAGGAACATAAGAAATACATGAGGGACTACGCCTTAGTGGGAAAATGTTTAGGGCTTTGGCCCTCTTAACACGAACTAGTAAAATGGATACATCAATGGTGGAAGACCAAAGGACACTATGACCTACAACTGGGCTCTAATAGATTCTTTACCATAATCCTGCATAACTTAGAGGACATAAATCACATGTTTGATGGAGGGTCATATTTCTTCAACCTGGCGGGGCTCTTCTTGAGGTTTTGGACTAAGAAATTCAGCCCTGAAATAGAGGGCTTCGCACATGCCCCAGTATGGATAAGGCTATACTCCATTCTACAAGAGTTCTGGATGGAAGAGGTATTGGTCGGCATTGGAAAAACCATTGGAGTGTATGTCAAATCCTCAGAGGCAACGAAATAAAGAATATATGCGTCCTATGCATGCATTTTCATTTACTTGAATATCGCCAAGACACTCCCAGGATATATTTCCCTAGAATATCATGATGAGGGCTAGCTGCAAACCATTGACTATGAACACATTCCATTCATATGCAGAAAATGTCATGAGCATGGGAACCTCTTTAGGGACTTCCCCCTCAATGCAATAAGCAAAGATGGTAACCCATAAGTCAACAAAACCAAATATGTATTTATCCATTTGCCAAGAAGGCACAAACAAGGAGGACAAAGACCGGTATCCTAGGAAAGAAAAGATCTAACCTCAAGAAACCAATATGAGATTTTGCAATAAAAATCAGAGAACTTAGATGCCTCATAGGCTCCATCTATAGATAAAACACCTTATAAAATAGAGAAAGGGAAAGAAGAGGAAGCCCAATATCCGACACTACCCACTTCCCCCCCCACTACAGTCGTGGAACAATCAGAAATCGAAGACGGAGATGCAAAAATGGATTTAGATGAGAAATAATTGGAGGGCGTTGACCTGGAGCACCTGGAACATGCTTTTCAGCACCAGAAAATATATACCATACCCCCAGACTAGATGAAAAAAGTCTACAAGATATTCCTTAAATCCTCAGTAGGATCCACCACCAGATCCAACACGAGATTGGGAATACAAGGAAATATGAAAAAAGAACAGTGCAAATCCCAAAAAGATGAAAATAAAAGGGGACATAAATCAACCAGCAAGTTCATCCAAGAGATAGGGCACTTCATGTTTAACTCAGGTCAGATCCATCTCATCTCAAACACCTCCCC
>JZKD02S0620858.1:851669-868734 GCA_000966675.3 Picea glauca | reverse complement strand
CCTTCCCCTCCCCATCCTTATCATGAAGATTATCTCTTGGAATATAACAGGATTCAACAATCGTAGTAAGCAAAAGATACTACAAGATATGATCATAGAAGAGAAACCAGATATAATGATGCTCCAAGAAACAAAATGTTCCATTGAAGATATGGACAAGCTCATCTCGTGTTGCTGGAAGTAAGGGAAAGGGATCTACATGTAGGCCACGGGCATAGTCGGGGTTCTGGGTCTACTTTGGAACCCAAACTCAGTCAATTTGGAAAAACATTTCACAACTAAATGGTCCATATCGACAGACTATCAACTCATTGTCTCCAACAAACCTAGCTACCTAACAAACATCTATGTACCAACCATTTCGAGGGATAAGAAAGTCGCCATAAGGAATCTGGAGTACTAGGCTACCCTAACTGAGGGGAATAGATGGATATTGGGAGGAGATTTCAATATGATCCACAATATGGATGAGAAGAGAGGGGGAACACGTCATCTTGAAGAAGAGTTCGAGGATTTTCAGAACCTCATAGACAATTCAAAACTCATCGACATAGAAACCTCAAATGGCATCTTCACCTAGACAAATTTAAGAACCGGATCCCATCAAATAGCTTGTAGGTTGGACCAATTTCTTCTCTCAGACTCCCTCATGCTGGAAGGCATAGCTCTGGAAATGCACATTCTAGATGTACATGGGTTGGACCACTGGCCTATCCAACTATGGTTGGACATTCCTGCCACCCCAGGCCAAAAACCTTAAGGCTCAAATAGTTCTGGCTTAGTCACCCAGACTTTCAACAAAAAGTCCACACCTGGTGGAGGGAGGTAGCGGTACCTTATGGTTCCAAGATGTACAGATTCCAGCAGAAACTTAAAAGCTTCAAGTAGAGGCTCAAGAATTGGAACAAACACACCTTCGGCAACATATTCAAAGCCCAAAAGCAAATAACGAACCAAATGGCCATCGTTCAAATTCAAATCCGTGAGAAAGGGATTTTTTAGGACCTCAAAGCTCAAGAAGCAGTAATAAGCCAAAATCTTGAGGAAATAAAATCCTAAGAAGAGATCCTATGGTGACAAAATTCATGCATCCAATGGCTCAAGGAGGGTGATAGAAACACAAAGTTCTTCCACAGGTCCACCATTCAAAGGATACATACCAATCGCATCACTTAGTTAATCTAAGACAATGGCCAAATCATCCACTCCCATTAGAATGTGGAGGAATATTTGCTAGCCTATTACCAAAACCTCTTGATAGAACCTCAAATGGCATCTTCACCTAGACAAATTGAAGAACCAGATCCCATCAAATAGCTTGTAGGTTGGACCGATTTCTTCTCTCAGACTCCTTGATGTTGGAAGGCGTAGCTCTGGAAATGCGCATTCTCAATGTCCATGGGTTGGACCACTGGCCTATCCAACTATGGCTGGAAATTCTTGCCACCCCAGGCCAAAACCCTTCAGGCTCAAACAGTTATGGCTTAGTCACCCAGACTTTCAACAAAATGTTCACACCTGGTGGAGGGAGGCGGCAGTACCTTATGGTTCCAAGATGTAGAGATTCCAGCAGAAACTTAAAAACTTCAAGCAGAGGCTCAAGAATTGGAACAAACACGCCTTTGGCAACATATTCGAAGCCCAAAAGAAAATAATGGACCAAACGACCATCGTTCAAATTCAAATCCGTGAGAAAGGGATTTTTTAGGACCTCAAAGCTCACGAAGCAGTAATAAGCCAAAATATTGAGGAAATAAAAGCCTAAGAAGAGATCCTATGGAGAAAAAAGTCATGCATCCAATGGCTCAAGGAGGGTGATAGAAACACAAAGTTCTTCCACAGGTCCACCATTCAAATAAGACATACCAATCGCATCACTCAGTTAATCTAAGACAATGGGTAAATCATCCACTCCCATGAGAATGTGGAGGAGCATTTGCTCTCTTATTACCAAAACCTCTTGACAGAACCTCGAAAGTACATATCTCAAGCCATCACCGGGGTCATTCAACACATACCCACTTTAATCACGTAAGAGAAGAATGCCACCCCACTACGACTCATCACACTCGAGAAAGTAAATCAGGCGCTCCAAGATACCCCAAAGGTAAATCCCTGGGAATCAATGGATTTACCGCCAACTTCTTCCACAATTGCTGGCAAATTATCAGAGAGGAGATTTGGGAGATCATTGAGGACTCTAGAGTCTCAAGTCAGGTTCTCCCCGCCCTTAACGTAACGTTCCTCACCCTCATCCCCAAAGAAGAGATCGTCAACCATCCCAAGCAATTCATACCAATCGCTCTCTGCAATGTCATCTGCAAGATTTTAACTAAGGTTACAACAAGAAGACTCAAGCTTATCCTCCCCCTTGTCATTTCACCGAATAAATCAAGGTATGTGGAAGGAAGACAAATCCTGGACAACGTCATCTTATCACATGAACTGATCCACTCCTTGCAGAAGACCCATACTCCAGGTATGCTCTTAAAACTGGATCTCTCTAAATATTTTGACAAGATAAGTTGGGACTATATGCGCTCGATGCTCCTAGACTTTGGTTTTGACCCCTCTTGGGTAGATTGGATCATGAATCTCACCTCTTCTGCCTTCTTCTCAATCCTAGTCAACAGAGTTCCTTATCATCCTTTCTCCCCCACCAGAGGAATCAGGCAAGGAGATCCTATGTCCCAGTTTCTTTTCATTATCATCGCAGAAGGTCTTAGTCGATCTATCCAGGCCACTATAGCATACAAATATCTGGCAGGACTTTCTTTGCATGGCATCAATCTTCCAATCTCTCACATCCAATTTTTCAATGAGACTCTGATGATGGGATCCCCCACAATCATGGATGCCCACTCCTTCCTTTCAATCATTCAAACTTTATGTGACGCTTCAGGAATGAACATTAACAGGGACAAGTCCCAGATATTTCTTTTTCAACATCCCAGTTTCGATTCAACACCACATCTCCAAAATATTGGGTTTCTCCTAAATCTCCCTTCTATCCAAGTACCTAGGCATACCCCTGTTAGACAAATCTCTCTGGAACAGTTCATGGGAAAACATCCTCACTTCCTTCTCAAAAAGAATCTCCTCTTGGACCTACCATGCTTTCAATCTCCCCAGTCGCCTCATACTCCTTAAGTTCGTGTTACAAGCCTTTCTAGTTTATACCTTCTCAGTCGTAGCCGCCCCAAATTTTGTCCTTAGTGCCATCAAAACCTTGCAAAGAAAATTTCTCTAGCAAGGGATCAAAACAAAGAAAAAGATTGCATTGATCAGCTGGGAAAATCTCTGCAGACCCTAGGCTCAAGGGGGTCTGGGAATAAGGGACCTTTCAACCATGAAAAAAAATTTCAATACTAAGATCTGGTGGATATGGTTGAAAAGGACACAAGACCTATGGGCCAAGATCTGGAGAAGAAAGTACACTCCTAACACAGCAGAAAGAAATCTCATCAGATGGAATGGAGACACCCCAAGCTCCCTAATCTAGAAGATGGCCAAGAAGAATCAACACCTTGTAATTAATCACACCTTTTGGGAAATCCAAAATGGTCAAACAACCTTCTTTTGGAAGGATTCATGGTAACCGTTACCTATTTTGGCACAAGAGGCCTACGCTGACACCTTCAACACCCCAGCTACTCAGGTGAGATTGAAAAAAGTGGCAGACTACTAGACGGTCAATCCAGCGGGAACCACATGGAGATGCAGTAAATCTATAAGAGAGGACCTACATATCGATGCACAGGTGGATCTTTAGCCTTGGTACAACCTAATCAATGTGCGGAAAATCCCCATTCTTCCAGGCGAGGACATCCTTCGATGTCCACATTCACCAAGGGTCACCTTCAACATCCAAGAAGCCTATGTTGGAGCAAACTCTGGTCCCTAAATCATTGGCCAGAAATCAACTTCTTCCTATGGTTGGTAACACATGAAAGCATTCTTACCTGGGACAACCTTACCAAAAGGGGGTTCACTGGCCCGTCCATTTGTCCTCTGTGTAGGGAGGACGCAGAAACAATAAATCATCTCCTTAACATCTTCCCTTTCACCACCCAAGTTTGGGATCAATGTGCGTCAATCATGTGCACCGTGGATTGCAAGAGGGATAGCATCAACACCACCATCGAAGAATTGAGAGAAGTGGCTTTCCAGTCACCCATTCTCAACCATATATGGAAATTGATCCGAGGTTTTATCCTCTGGCAAATATGGAAGGAAAGGAAAAGAAGGATCTTCAGGAACGCCAAGCTCCCATCGGAACACTGTTGGACTCAAACTTTCCACAACATTCTGGAAACAATTAGACTGCAGCATTGGACTAAAACGGATGTAAGGTGCTCAATTCAAGAACAAAGCATCTTGAGGTATTGGAAATTCAACCCAATTCAGAGCCCGCCTCTTTCTCCTCAAAATCACTCCATCGAGGACAACCCTACTCATTGGTCCCCCCCTTTGGATGGTTTTACCAAATTCAATTTTGATGGAGCCTCCAAAGGAAACCCCGGGGCAGCCAACTTTGTAGTGGTATTCTAAAGCCACTAGGGAAACATTCTTCTCATCACTGTGGGCAACTTAGGCCACACCACAAACAACATTGCATAACTATGGGGGCTCACTAGAGGCTTGCAATTGGCCATTGAGCACAACTTCACCAAGATGATAGTGGAAGGAGACTTGCAAATCATTCTAAATCTCTTTCAGAAAATCCTGAATGGCATTGACCCAGAGAGAATATCACCATGATGGTTAATTTCTCACGGTCTGAGGACAATTGCAAATCTTATTCGACCCAATTAGGCCTTCATCCCCTCTCATGTAAGGTGAAAGGAAAATTAATTTGTTGATGAATTGGCCAATATTGGAACGAAATGGGAGGGACCAGTGATCCTCTGCTAAGGCTCCATCCACCCAAAACACCACATCCTTAAACAATGCAAGGATAAGGCTCAAGCCATTGGTAACTCCCCGGATGGGGTGCCAGTGAAGGACAAATTTCACCAAGAGAGGACGTGACGCGGACAACATGGCGATGTCCATGTGACAGGAGTATGTCACACCCTCCCGCCACCCTCATGAATTTAAGCGAAACTTTCACTAGCCAAGGTGCCATTACTCTCAGTGTGTCTAGCCTAAGATTTCTGTCTTGTCGATGGCTTAGATCCATGAACCAAAATTTACTCATCTCATGTGCGCTTGCCTCTTTCAACATTCTCAGTACCATGATTTACACCAGGTGCATTTGTAGTTCTTCTCTTCCAAGGCGAAGACCTCCTGCGACTTGCACTCCTCCCAGTTGCTCCTTTGCTACATGTGCTTCCTTTCAGTGCTTGCAAATCCCCTTAGTGTCCAAGGAATTTCGATACAAAGGGGGGTTTCCAAGCGTGGCTCGACCTGGCATCCTAACCGGTCGTACATGGTTCTCCGACCCCCACCTGCACCATCTCCCATCTCGTCACCTTCTTCACCTTCCTTTCCCTCTTCTTAGTCACAGTTTGGTCAAAGCCTTAACAACCTCCCGCCCCTCTCATCGCCCTTTGCAAGATGGATAGAGTGGTTCACCATCTCAGGAAATTCCCTGGGTTTCAACCCAGGACCCTTATCTGATTTGGATTCCACCTCATTGCCACTTCCTGTGGTCCCACCCAACTCGTCAGTGAGCACACCAATCTAGCTAGAGATCTCAACCAACCATCCTTACCTTGGACCGCAACTAGAAATCCTTGGACCTCAACTAGAGCCTCAACCCTTCATAGACTCAGTACCAGGCTCACAATTGCAAGACAACCGTGCAATTTTGCAAAGACTAGTCTTTGAATTACGGAAAGGCCTGGACGACCTACAATTCCGAATGGAAATCTTGGAGGAGAACACGTCCATGCTCCTGCAATTGCTCTCAACTTTGTGGGGGAAATGCCACTCAAAAAATGGAGATGGCAATGCCACAGGGGGTGGAGATGAAGATGAAAAAGGTGTTGGAGGTGAAGACGACACATGGGTTGGAGGTGACATCGACACAAGAGCTACCATGCATGAGCCCATGTTGGAGGGAGGGACACTAGTCAAGGAGGAAGCAACACCGACCACAGACCCAATGACCAATGCCACCTCCTTGGACACGTGGCCATGCTACAAGCCCACCACATGACCTACAAAGTGTTTGAATTTCCTTTTTCTTTATAGGGTCTATGATCATATTTTGTATGTGTTTTTTACATTAGGGTTAGTTGACAGGCTGATTCGGTCTCCCACAGGGGACTGGAATTTTTATGTATAAGTCTTTGTAATTTTTAAGACTGGTACCTTAAGACAATGGGATTTATTTTAACGGGTTGGCTGAACTGGTTTCGCTCCGGGGCAGTTCAGTTCCTATAGTCCAGAACACATGGGGATACTGTAATTTTTTCTTTTTGAAGGCTTTTTATACAAATCTTACTTACAAAGAAAAAAAAAGAATATGAATTTATATAATTTTATTTTAATTTATGAAAGGGAACATAGTTGAGCTTAGGTCTATTCATGTTAAGGTAATTTTATTCGCATTAATTTAATTAATAATGCAAATAAAAATTCATTCTAACCAAGTTGAGCTTAGGTCTATTCATGTTAAGTAAATTTTTATGACCATTTTGTTTTGGATTTAAAAATAAATAGAATTTAATGTGCAAGTTACGTAACCTCAAGTAAGATAATTAAAATGATGGTACTTAAACTTATCGTGTTACTAGATTAAGAACCCTTGAAATCACTAATAGACATTGGAGGTCATTCTTGGTATAAATTGTTGTTTTGGGTAGCATAGTGTAGTAATTATCTACATGTTATAAAAAACAAAATTGAACTTAGTTGCTTGAATTGTAAGGTTACTTCAAGATTTTCAAAATCTAAAATATATATATTCTTTTGTATTTACTTAATTTTTTTTTTGTTAAGATTGTGGGGATATTACAATTTTTGCATCGTGTAAGAAGAGTATCATAGTCAAATCCACTACTAAACTATTTTTTTTAATACATTTGTGTTAATTTTGGACTACCGTGGACCATTATTTCAAATAGGGATAGTAGGTTCCTAAGTACCCTCTGGTCTAACCTATGGTCTATGATGGACACCAAGTTGACCAAATTGACTGCCTTCCACCCAAAAATAGATCGACAAACAAAAGTGGTCAATTGGATGATTATGCATATCCTACACATGTACAACTCTAAGAATCTGCATACATGGGATCATGAGATCCCCCCATATGTTCAACATAGCTACAACAAATCCCCCCACATTTCTATTGGACACAACCATTTCCAAGTGTGTTGAGGGTTCCATCCATTGGCCCCCATTAATGTATCTTTTTCCATTGCATATTCACAAGAAGAGTCCTCCCATGCTCAAACCGAGGTAGATAGAGCATCCAAATTTGTTGAAAGGATGCATCGCATCCAAAAAAAGATTCATGATATCATATATAAATCCAATTCCAAGTACAAGCAATGACATGCACTCTTGTAATGACCCAAGGGGAGTATATGGGGCTAAATGTATATGATATGACCCCAAGGGGGGGAATATATGGGCCTAAATGTACATTTAAGGTCTAAATATATATGTAATAAGGTTGTCCTAATGGTAAAGGGGCCTCATGTGCAAGTGTGAATAGGTATATATCGAGGCCATGTATTCATTATTGGAGAGATGTAAATTGTGATGGATGAATGTATTTGGTTATTTGGAGGGGGTTCCCTTATTATTTAAGGCATTATTGTGTAACTAATATATCTTGGAGTTTTTATCCACACTCACATTTTGTACATGGTGTGTACTTCTATTCTGTTATGATAATTTAATCATTTGGATCGTTACATTTGGTATGAGAGGACTGAACCTAGGGTTTTTCTTCCTCAATCCAACCATTTTTTTCATTTTCACTATAATGTTTTCTTGGAGCCACTTCAGAAAGTGAAAATAGGATGAGATTGAGAAGACTTATCATATTACCCATGGTACAAAGTTCCACTTCTGGGTCATTTTACTTTCAGAGATACACTCTGTGGAAGACAGGGTTTTTTAGTAGTCTTGTAACTAGTCTCAAACAAGTGTTTCAGGTAAAATAGTCATAACTTCTTTATAGAATATCCAAATTCAATGAGACCAATTTCATTGGAACAAGTAAAGTCCCTAGTATTTTGTGTGAAAGTTTCAGAATCATATATCAAATATTGGGTGCATGGCATGCTGTAAAACTTTGCTCTCCTAGAAAGGCCAAAAATAAGAAAGGTTTGGGAAAGTTACCATAACTTTAATTTAACTCATCCCATTTTGGTTAGACCTATGGAATTGCAGAGAAGAAATTACATAGTACTAACAATCACAATTTCAAACTCAAAAGGGATGTAATTGCAGAGATATATCAGAAGGAAGGTCGACTAGGAGGACAAACTTCAAATCAGGGTTTCAAAGATATGCTCACTTAAAACTATCATAAATTTTGATTTGAATGTATGATTGAGCTGATTCAAAAATCATTGGAAAGTGAATATATAGAATATTGTATTGGAGTAAGGATTATAACTATTTGAGATCATTATTCCTAATATATTGAGGTTGTAACTTGAGGTTTGGGTTAGACCTCAATTAAGAATCAATGACAATACGAAAATTTACTGTAGCACAACTACAAGATCTATTAGTTACATAATAACTCCTTAAATAATAGGGGAAACCCTCCAAATAACAAAATACATTCATACATCACAATTCACATATCTCCAATAATAAATACATGACCTCTATATATACCTATTCACACTTGCACATGAGGCCCATTTACCAATATCCTGATATTATTACATATATATTTACACATTACACGTATATTTAGACCCATATATTCCCCCCCTTGGGGTCATATCATATACACTTAGCCCCATATATGCTCCCCTTGGGTCAAAACATATACCAATTGTAATGATCCTAATGATTAAATTATCATAACAAAACAGAAGTACACACCATGTATAGAATGTGAGCATGGAGCACAACTCCAGTATATATTAGTTACACAATAATTCCTTAAAGAATAGCGGAACCCCCTCCAAATAACCAAATACATTCATACATAAAAATTTGCATCTCTCCAATAATGAATACATGACATCTATATATGCCTATTCACACTTTCACATGAGGCCCCTTTACCATTAGGTCAACCTTATTACATATATATTTACACATTACATGTACATTTAGGCCCATATATTCCCCCGCTTGAGGTCATATGATATACATTTAGCACCATATATGCTTCCCTTGGGTCATAACATGGATAGCATTAGGTTCCACACATATTTCAGGTTGGGGATAAGGTGTGGTTGCATTTGTAGAAAGAGCACCTCATAAGCCCCCATAGGAAGTTCAGACCACTCTAATATGGGTCTTATACCATCATGAAGGTTATGGGTAAGAATTATTTTGAATTGAGTATTCCCCCTTTCCTTGTCTTGCACCGAGTATTTAATGTAGATATACTTCGACCATATGTTCACCCCTATTCGACACCTTCGAGGTGGTTGAGCATTTGACCCCTAAAAAAATCAATCTTGAGTGCATCGAGAAGAATATAGTGTATCTTATCATGGACACCAAGAAAAATGGAACCCACCAATAGAGCATACAACTCTATCGTATTGTCAAAGTTGAATAGCTTCATCACCAAGGAAAGTGGCTCACCAAGAGTCAAATTTAGAAAAGTTTCCTCATTTACTGAAGGAACTCGAAGAAAAGTGCACCATTTCTTCCTAAGGGGGAAGGACTAATATAGGTTTAACATAAATGACCACCCACATATTCCACTAGCTCAACACGATTCTCCATCTTCGATTTGCTTTTTATCTACATCTTTTTAGTTCCTAAACTTGTAGGGCCATTTTGAGGCCTTATAAAAAAACAATTGGCCATTCGGGGGCTTGGGATTTCAATGGCATGCCCAAGCCTACCAACAATTGTACTTCTCAATTATATCCTTCCATCGAGCTATTGTTCACCTCAAATTTAGATTATATATAAAAATTTCATCCCTAGGAAGTTGATATATCAACTAACCACCTCGAGGCCTAAATATTTTTGGCCCTTCGTCTCCTAGTGTTAAAGTTTTGGATCTTTAGGTTTTGGTAATTTATGTTAAAATACCATTTCATCCTCTTGTAATCCTCTCTTGTGAATGACCATAGCCAACACCTCTCTCTTAAAAGATAGGATACCATCATTCTAGCTAGTTTGTATTGATTTTCATTTCACAGTCTTTTCTGATTTCATTTATTAGTAGAATATATTTCTCACTATATTATTGTGCTCCCTACAATATTTATTTGTGTGTTTCCATTAATATTCCTACCTTTAATTTCATTATCTATATAATCTATATCATACCATTTTCACACAAACTATAACTTTCTCTAAATCAGCAACCCCCACAACATAACCAAGCACAACAACCCACCAAGGAATTTCCCATACATCGACCTTGCCCCTACCCACATGCCATAGAAAAGCTCCAATGCAAAGAATATATACCAAAAGGGTCCAATGCGTTGAATAAATATGAAGTAAATCATAACCAATGCCAAAGACAATTGTTTTCTTTCCATTAATGAGGTGCTTCCTCTTCCTCATGGAAACTAGGCATATTATTTCTTCTCCAACATATATGTAATGTTGGCAAGGTACCCAACCATGTTTATATACACAAGGATGCATAAGAATATGATAAGTATCTGAATTGAGCCAAAAAGAAAATATCTTGAATTCATATATTTATTGAATACAACAATTTAGATGACCAGGAAGAAATTCATTATGTAGTTCATGGTATGTGCAAAGATGAATACGAAAAACTAGAGGGCTAGTGCTAGGTGCTTACATACCTTGGGAACAACATTCATAGCATTCATAAAGGAAAATCCATTGGCTATATATATGGAGGTTGTCATGTACATCACTACCGCAATAGATAACATCCAAAATTCAAAATCTCTATTCGTTATTCAGAGATGTTGAAGTCCCCCCGGTTTCAAGATTATTGTACATATCATACGCTTGTAGGTGATGATGTCAACCTCAATTATTGAAATAATTTCCTCAAGGGATTGAAGGATCATTCGAGGGAGCACCAAATAGTTGAGTATTAGGCATAATCCCAGAGCTGCAAAAGAGAGAGGGAGAAGCATAGTGAGAGTGAGAGTGTGCATTATTTTTCCGCGAGAGGAGGGAAGAAGGATTTTGAAGGCCTCTTTCCCAATGTCGAGTAACTAGAGCTCGTTTTTGTATCCTCTACATCTCTCTCCATGGCTATTTATTTGACTGTAGATATGTATGGGAAATCCTCAACCCATAATCTCCTTCTCTGCCAAAGTTTCCTTCCTTCCTCTACCTATTAAACCAAGTCCAATGATGGGATTATATGTATAATTAATTTTCCATGAACGAGGCAAGCTTAGTCAACCTCACTTTTATATGGATAGAGTGAACTATAGTTGTTCCTTTTATTTTTCACATTTTTAACTTGCTTCAACAAAGTACAACTCAAGAAAACCCATATCTTAGAACGTTGAAAATAAATATCCCAACCACAAACTAATAAACATTAGATAAGTTGAAATATACATAATTCATATACAATTCGATTTAATCACTCAACAAAATAATAACATATTATGTGTTGAGTTGAGATATATATACATAATAATATTGTTTATTGGAATATACACCATTCATATACAATTCGATTTAATCACTCAACAAAATAATAACATCTTATGTGTTGAGTTTAGATATATATAAATAATAATACTGTATGTGTTGATATGTTTATACATCTTGTTCTTTGATTTAATGATGTTGAGGGGATTTTGTTCCTCTCTCTAAAATTTCAATACTATTTCAAAATCTTTGGAATAATATCACGACAAATAATTATATTATATATTATAAAATATATTTATTTATAATAATTTTTCAATTTAAAATATATATTATATATTTAAACATATACAATATTTATCACTTTAATATTTAATGGTATTTATAAATATGTATTTTTTTCATTAACATAACAAATGAGAGTTTGTTATTTTAGAGAAAAAAATTATTTTTATTTTATTTTATTTTATATTTTCTAGAAGGCAGTAAAACTTATCATAACTTAGTTGTCAATCCGTAGTGAATATAGTCATCATTCCCTATTGCTTGTGAATGCTAATTAGATTGACTCATCGTCATTATTCAAGGAAACAATGCCCCTTGAAATGACTAGCTAGTGGTCCACAAGGAAGCAAAGTTATGTCAATAGGTCTTTCCTTACATCCTCAAGAAAGTTAGTTTCCCTTGTGGTTATCCCAAAGCTACCTCTCATGGAGTCATATGATTTTCAGCAGCATCTACAAAAAACATCATCGGTGGGAAGAAAAATAAATTGAAACATTAAATATTGGAGATCCAAGAACTACTTGTACATGAAACATCTTTAGTTTCAATCCCCACAAATTATAATGTAATTGTATAAATGTGATTTAGGCTGGTGAGTCAATATTATGGGGCCAAGAGCCCATATTGATTAATATGGTCAAAGGGAAAACTATGCAATTGGTACATTGAAATAATTTATAAAATAATAATCGTTGACTACAATGAGAGAGGGACAATAATGATGGGAGAGCTATGATTCCACAAGATAGGGGTTTAAAGGGAGATCTAAGGGAAACACATGTCATTTCTTGAGTTCATGTGTCATTACCATATAATCCTCCCTTTGACTTGTTAGACACTCAAAGCTTGAAGTGATGTAATAGGGTGGGTGTGAAAAGTCACATCCATTACTATTGGGAGTATGGGGCTAAAGTACAATCAACATTGGGGAGTGTGAGGGTCAACATGCATGGGAGAAAAAGAAATTCCAAGGGAAAAATATGACTGTTTTTACATGCTAATTTTGGGCACCAAGAGAAGAGTTGATTGATGAGAAGAGAAATAGCCATTTTGTGCTTGATGAAATCCATTATTGGGTTGTGTTTATGCTGAAATTGTGGCTTCGGTGCCTATAAAAATGGGTTGTGTGTCTGTGGTGTATTTTTCTATTGAGGAAATGGCTCCAAATCCTTGTGAAGATTGTTGTGAGCACTTTTGGAGCAATTGAGAATTTCTGGAGTCCCCATCTAGGAAAGAACGAGCAATGGTTCCCTAGAGGGAAGAGGAAAGGCCCAAGGGACTATGTGCAATGAAGGGGGATCTCATTCCTTAGGTTGTGCGAGTTGAGGGTAAGAGAGATGGTGGATTGAAATTGTTTTTGGACTGGAATCTGGGTTTTGGGTTGTTGATCATGGACAATGGACAACCAAGAGGGCCCAACCTCCTTGAGGACTCATAGCCTTATCTTGGAGAGAAAATGAACAACATGTCTATGACTTAGATTTTTAAAGTTAGTCATAATGTATGATTTTTTTTATATAAATACCATGTAGGAAGTTTTAAAATGTCAAAAGTTTGAGTGTACACTCCACCTATCAAAACTTCCTACATAGTATTTATCCCAAAAAAAATCATGTACAATTTGTTTTAAATTTAAAATTGACAAATTATTCATTTATGTAGATATAAATTGAAGAAAAATAAAAATATTAAAACATCTTGAGAAATTTTTTTTTTCAAAAATGCTCTCTTATTTTTTCTTCATAATGCCATCAAAATTTGGTCCAATAGTTAAGGTTATATATTCTAGATGTTAGGGGGTTTTGAAGAGGTTGAATCAATTTATGCATTCTAAATCTTGATTTAAACAGTATAACACTGTAATTTCGCTAAAAATTGCATAATCACATTTTGATAGTAATTACTCTAGTAATAATTGCCAAAATGTGAAAAAACATAGTAACAATTTCCCTCCTAAAAAACAAAAAACATAGAAGGTTACTAAGATGGTTCTTTATTAGGTTGATAGTCGTCCCTCTATTGGAATTGATGGTTTAATAAACCTTTTAATTACAAATTATAATCTTATGGCCAATAATTAAAGATGCCAACATATTCTTAATCTTACACTCAAATCAATGAATAAGATTTATTGTTGATAACTTTCTTGCATTTATGAATGTATCCGCTAAGATGTTTACATTTATATTTTTACTTAATCATATTAAGAAATTAATGCCTCACAACATGATTTCCATGTTTACATGATTAACAAATATTAATAAGTTTATTGACACGTTTGGATCTCAGGCCACCGATCGCAGATTGGGGCGGACGTTTTATTTTGGCCTCATTGCCACGGATAACAGATTGGGGCAGGCATTTCATTTTGATGATGTACCGATTTGAGGGAGGAAAGCATCCCAAATATTCATTGTTATTTTCTATGTTGTATTGATCTGCTACATAATACCTTGCATTCGTAGCGATTATGGGAAGGAAAATGTTCCAAATATTCATTTAGAACTGGCATTGTTTCTTATATCTATGGCTCTTTCCCGTACTCACGTAAGGTTTTCTTGCACATTGGGATCGAAAAATCTTAGAGGTCTAAGTATGGTTCACTAGATTACCAGTTTGTGTGTTTTTCTTCTATTTCGTTTGATTGAATGGACCTCATAAACGAGTTAACTATTTTTCATAAACGAGGTAACTATTTTTCGTACTGTGCACTGAAGATGTAAAGAGAATGTAAAATCTGGTACTTGTTTTAGGTATTTCTTGGATCGATCTCTGATCGTTGTGCACAAAACGAATGTTCCATAGTCCTGGTTCGACTGGGATATAAAAGCACCTAGATCTTGGCCTTCCAAGGATTCCAAAGGGTGGGCCATCGATATCCATTTAACCTCAGTGTTGTAAATAAGTTGTTGCTTTTCCATTCTATGGGAGGATGAATAGCGGTGTTTTCAAAAATATCCAGAATAACTTTTTCATATATGCAGGACATTTCATAATTTCCGTGGAGCAATTGAGATGTACTGAATTTTACTATGATGACTTTGAAGGATGCTTCAACCACAATTGCAAGGAAATGAATGAAAAGTCACGTATCCTACTTGGAAAGTCAAGTATGCGGCGTCTTCGACCATGATAGAGCATCTCATGCGCATTCAAAGAAAAGGGATAACATCGTTATATATTATAAATATTTTACTCCTCTATACCACAAGAACAAATCTTAAGTTTTTAAGACAATTTTTTCCAGTGTAGAATGCATTGCAAATAGGTTGACAAAGCAGACAATTTTTTTATAATTTTAACTCTCTACTAGCGTGTGATTAAAATGTGAATCAAACATGTACTCGTGAACCAATGGCTGCAAGTTGTTGATAAATTATTGCAAAATAAATTATATTGACAGTGCCTTTACAGTCAATGTTTGTTTTCCGTGAAGCCGACATCTTCATCTTGGAAAGAAAACGTTTAGAACTCTATATCGACATCTTCATCTTGGAAAGAAAACGTTTAGAACTCTCTATCAACAAATTTGTAAATGCGGAGAAACTCTTATGTTGTTCTTCAATTATGGTTTTTTGAGATTCATATAATTGCATTTTCAGATTTTGTAAACCGTCTATTGGAGAAACTCTTATGCTATTCTTCACAAAAGTTTAAATACTTTCTCAATTAAAAAAATTAAAACTCAATAATAAAAGATTTTTTTGAGATTTCGTTTTTTTTTTTTTTTATTAACAATGGATTGCAGAAACTCTTATGCTATTCTACTGAAAAGTTTAAATAGTTTTTCCATTAAAAAATAAAAAAGGTATCTCCTCAAAAGTTTAAATAATTTCTCAATTAAAAAACTCTATAATAAAAGTTTTTTTTTTTAAATTCATACAATTTCATTTTCATATTTTGTAAAGAATGGATTGAAGAAACTCTTATGCTATTCTCCTCAAAAGTTTAAAAACTCTTATGCTATTCTCATCAAAACTCACTCTTAGGGAATTAATAATAGTTAGTGACAAAGGAAAAAAAAAATGTTAAAGTATTAATAATGTATTAACAATTAATGTTTAATTAATACTTAAGGTATTAATGTTTAGGAATTGTCTTGGCTTTCTATGGCGCAAAGGTCCTATGATAAGTTGGATCCCGAGTGATATTGATATTATCTCTCTAGCTCAAACTTGGGAGCATGAGGAATCTAAGGTCCCTAACATGGAAGGATGTGTCTTGTGGTCGGCATGGAACAAAAAATCCCACCGTAGAGGGATAGGAGGCATAGCTTGTTATATTAGAAAAAACATTTCTCCTCACATTCAACTTCATAAGATTGACCCTCTTAATCAATACATTTGGATAGAAATTTTGGACGCCAATGCTAAGAAGATGTGTATAGCAATTTGTTATTTTGCACCTATTAATTCTACTTTTTATAAGAAAAATAATCTAGATAAAAGTTGTCCCTATAATAATTTAGAACAAGATATCTATAATTTGAAAAATGAAGGTAATATCCTCTTGCTAGGAGACTTTAATGCTAGGAATGCAACTAAACAAGCTACTCTTTTAAGTAATGACTCCAACCATAATCTTTTATGGCTAGATGAGGACCTTGTTTTATCTAATAGCTACAAAAGAAGCTCTCAAGACCTAATTGAGATTTTTTTTGGTACTGAGTTGGTCAAGCTCTGTAGCTCTCAAGACTTAATAATTTGCAATGGAGTAATGAAGTGGCCAAACTCCAACCAAATGACCTGTATTCATGGGCTAGGTAGTAGTGTTGTAGACTATGTGATATCTGATATCCCTGTTTCTAACCAAATAACAACTTTTGACCTTTTAAATGACCATGAGCCTCACTCTAATCATAAACCTTTAACCCTAACTCTAAAATTTTCCATGCATAGGAGTACCATTGAAGAGAATTGTGATAATCAAAGAAATTTTCACTTTGACAAAAGTAAAGTCGACATTTTCTTAAAGGATTTAAATATTAAATTAAAACTCCTAACTTATAAGGACAACATTGAAGAACTCTATCATAATTTTACAACTACCCTTTCCACTTCCATTAACAAGTTCT
>JZKD02S0620858.1:808796-846781 GCA_000966675.3 Picea glauca | reverse complement strand
GGAGAAACGCACATCCCGCAAGCATGCCCTCTGGGTAAAGCGAGGTGAGAATCGACCTTGAGACCTTCTTTTTACATAGTTCATGCCATTTACACGGACTTGCCAATCAGTCTACACCCCTACGGGCATCTGACACAAATATCTTATAATCATACTGTGAAAACATTTCCAAATGTCTCTATGTGACCAACATCACCTATGTTGCAATGTGATGTAGACAACCCAATGTCGCAATGTGACATATATATCCCAACATTAGGACCATTTATCGACGTCATAATGTGACAAACATAACCCACTCGTAGAATGTGACAAACCTATTTGAAGGACTTAATGTGTCAAAAAAACAACCTACATCTCAATGTGATGACTATAACCTTACGGTGTCATGTGACGAACATATCTTGATGTCGCAATCTGACGAACAAAACTTTATGAACATTGCAATGTGATAGTGGCATAATAAACCATGGTTAAAAATAACCACCATGGTCCTGCATAATCAACACCACATGGTCTTCGAAGGTCACCCATAGTCAACCATATTCAACAATGGTGAAGGTCAAGAATGATCAACCATACTAAACATTGGTCCACATCAAGCTCAACCATGGTTAACCATAGTCAACCATGGAAAACCATAGTCAACCATGGGCAAGGTAAAATATATTAAACCATACTCTTGATCATGGTTAACAATAGTCAACCATAGTTAATTTAATGGTCAACCTTATGTGATGAATATAACATGTCGTTGCAATCTCACAAACAAAAACAGACGTTGCAACATGGAGAACCTAGTAATGTTGCAATGTGAGGAACATAGTAGCGTCACAATGTGGGTAAAGTCACAAATATAATCATATTGTCACAATTTGACAAACATAACCTTGTCGTTTCAATGTGACAAATATATCCTTGTCTTCACAATGTGATAAACATAGCCTCATCGTTGCAATCTCACACAAATATCCTCTCATCATAATGTGACAAACATTTCCAAATGTTGTTATGTGACGAACATAACCCATTGTCGTAATGTGTTGTACACAACCCAATGTTGCAATGTGACAAATATAGTCCAACATTTTAATGAGACAACCCTTTCCCATCATTGCATTGTGACGAACATAACCCACTGTTAGACTATGAATAACATAAACTCTCCATTGTAATCTCACAAAGATAATCATATTGTTACAATTTGACAAACATAGCCTTGTCATCGAAATGTGACAAATATATCCTTGTCTTCGTAATGTGATTAACATGGCCTCATCATTGCAATCTCACACAAATATCCTATCATCATAATGTGACAAACATTTCCAAATGCCGCTAGGTGATGAACATAACCCATTTTCGTAATGTGTTGTACAAAACCCAATGTTGCAATGTGACAAATATAGTCCAACATTGCAATGAGACAACCCTTTCACGTCATTGCATTATGACGAACATAACCCGCTGTCAGACTATGACAAACCTATTCCAATGCCTTAGTGTGTAAAAAAAAAAACCCATGTCCCAATGTGATGACCATAAACTTACGATGACATGTGACGAACAAAACCATAACCTTACCATAACCTTACATCACAATGTGATGACCATAACCTTGCCATGTCATGTGAGGAAAACTTATTGACGTCGCAATCTGACGAATAAAACTTGATCAACATTGCAATGCGATAGTGGCATACTAAACCATGGTTAAACATAATCAACATGGTCTTCGAAGGTCACCCATTTGCATGGTCACCTGTAGTCAACCTTGACCAACCATAGTCAACCATGATCAACCATAGTAAAATTTGGTCCATGTTAACCTTAACCATGGCTAACCATAGTCAACCATGGAAAAAATTAGACAACCATGGGCAAGTTCAGCTCAACAACAGTCAACCATAGCTAAGGTAATGGTCAATACATTATATAATAAATGCATAAATAATGCATGATCAACCATATATTATATATTCAATGCGTCATCAATGCAACATGGTCTTCGAAGGTCACCCATGGGAAAGTTCAACTACATTAAAACATACTCTTGATCATGGTCAACAATAGTCAACCGTAGTTAAGGTAATGGTCAGTACATTACATATTTAATGCATGATCAACCATACATTACATAGTCAATGCATAATTAGCGCTACATGGTCTTCGAAAGTCACCCATGGGAACCATAGTCAACCATGGAAAACCATAGACAGCCATGGGCATGGTCAACTATACTAAACAATACTCTTTAGGAGGGTCAACAATAGTCAACCATATTTAAGGTAATGGTCAACCTTTGTCATAGTTAAGGTCAAACATGGAGAATTTCATCCATAGTCTTGGTCAACCATGGTCCTCGTTATCCATGGTCATTCAATGCATATGTTCAACTCTTGCTTCATTATACCTACATAATGGCTGGTATAAGCTTCCATACATCCTTATTTTATTATTGTATTGATATTTTATGAATGTTAATCTTTTAATGTAATGTATTAGTACTTTATTTTATATCTTACATTAATACACCTTAATCTTTTAATGTAATGTACTAGTACTTTATTTCATATCTTACATTATTGTAAAAATTAATTAATATATTAATTAATTTTATTTAATTAATATTTTAATATTTTAATTAACACATTATTACTTTAATTTATATATTAATATTGTAAATTAATTAATACATTAATTATGTATTAATATATTAATGATCTATTATTCCTTTTTACTACATGAAAATAATACTTATATATCAACCACTTTTTACTTAATTGTTAATTAATATATTAATATTGTAAATTAATTAATACATTAATTATGTATTAATATGTTGATGATCTATTATTTCTTTCCACTACATAAAAATAGTACATATATATCACCCACTTTTTACTTAATTGTAGTTAATTACACTGGTACACATATTGACAATGGGCACATTTAAGTGCTTAATCATTTTTGTATGAACAAGATTAAATATTGCTGGAATATTCTTAGTAGTCCCAATAAATCAATAGTTGTGATTTCAATCACTAACTTTCTCACTATTATAAATTAGTTGTGATTTCAATCACTAACTTTCTCACTATTATAAATACATCTATTTACATGTTTATTTTTTTACTTTTACTTAATCATATTTGAAATTTATTATAATACCTAGCAGCTAGCTTAAAGTTTCATTTTCTACAAAACCCAAATTCACCAGCCATTATTTTTATTACTATTATTTATATTTACTGAGCAAGCTCAGTTATTTGGACGTTCACCAGCCACAACTGACTTGTTGCTGTGCTAGTTATAATTAATACTAATCTTTAATTTCTCTTGAACTTTGTAAACGGAAGTCTTCGTATTTATTGGTTTATTATGCACTTCCTCCACCAACAGACATAAACTTTAACGAGTCTGTCTTTATCGATGCTTTCTATTCACCCGAGTAAAGCGGAGTCGTCCTTTTTCTCTAAACTTTCATCTTTCAACTGACCCGAGTAAACCAGAGTCTTCCGCTTTCTCTTTCAACTGTTTGTCTTTATCTCTCTATATTTCCCACTCCAACAATAGTTGGGTCGCTGTCCAAATTTACCAACGTATCTTCCCGTAAAAACAAAAAGTAATTACAATTTATTCAGAGTGAAGGGTCTGAGAAGCTTTAGCGAGTTTAAACTTTGAAGCCGAGTTTGAGTTTTACCAGGATCTTTAAAATCTTTCCACGAGAACGACAGGGTTTAGTTGTCAAGCCTAATCTTTCTTTTCCGTTATTGATAACGTACATTGACACGATTGAATCAATCCGTCGTGGTCGTCACAAAGATAAACAGAAACGCGGGACAAATGCCCAGCTTCAATTTCCAGGCAAATGCCCAGCTTCAATTTCCAGGCAGATTCGTAAATCCTCTACTGCAATGCAATTTCATTGGACACGCTCGGATATATCGCTCAGATATTTATAAATAGTCATTCAATCGTATATCCGTTTTTTTCTAACTTAATTTGGAGCTGAAGGGTTAAGTGAGTATAGACCATGGATATTACTTGCAGGAGTCCATCACTAACTGATGGCAATATGATTACAATTCTCAGTATTGACGGTGGAGGGGTCCGTGGGATTATCCCAGCAACTATCCTCGAATTCGTCGAGGAAAAGCTCCAGGTACTGATTTTAATCTATTCCACTTGTAAAAGTTTATGATGCTTTTATTTTACAAATCATCTCTCTGTGCTAAATTAAGTCTGTAACAGGAAATTGACGGCCCAGACGTGAGCATAGCTGATTATTTCGATGTAATTGCTGGAACGAGCACGGGAGGATTGGTCACTGCTATGTTAGCCGCTCCAAATGAGAAGAATCGTCCACTGTTTGCTGCAAAGGATATTACCAAGTTTTATTTGGAAAATTGTCCTCATATTTTTCCACCGATAACGTTCGTAAAAGAATCTGTTTTTCTTCTATTTTTTTCCGTTACAAACAACATCAGTAATCGTTCTGTTATGTTTATTCTCCTTTTCCCGCTTTAAGCGACATCAATATTGAATCAATAGAAAATAAATTACTACAGAGGCTTCTTGCGAAGGGCATTCAGATGGGCATTCAGTATTCTGAATGGCCCCAAATATTCTGGGGATTACCTGCACAAAATCTTGAAAAAGAATTTGGGGGATACACGATTACACCAGACCCTAACGAACGTCGTGATTACTACATACGACATCAAAATAGAGCAACCTGCAATCTTCTCCACTTTTAAGGTAATGTTGAACTATGATCTTAGTGATCTAAGTCATCCAAATTTGAATTAAAGTTCAATCCCAGTTGGAGTGATATATAGTAAACATCTTTTCCAGGCCAAACAGGATGAGCTAACAGATGCATGTTTGGCCGATGTCTGCATTGGAAGTTCTGCAGCTCCAACATATCTTCCTGCTTACTACTTCCAAACAAAAGATTCCTTTGGAAATACCAAAAACTTCAACCTCATAGATGGGGGAGTTGCAGCGAATAATCCAGTATATATTTTTCCTCCGAATAGCGTAACTACGATTTGAATCAAAATTTTGATTTCTTAGATGTTGTGTAATTTGTTCTTCTATAAAATGATGTGTTGCAGACATTACTTGCATTAAACCAAGTGACTAAACAAGCTCTCCTTCGCAATCGAGATTTTTTATTGCCACCGTCGAAAGCTCAGGTGATTTCTGAACCTTTTTGTTTATAAGTCGGTGTCATGCAGCCAAATATTCGTTACCATTGACCTTTGAAAGAAGGAACTGAAGTGAGAGCGCTATGTATTTGAAACAGGATACTGGCAAGTTTCTGGTGCTTTCTCTTGGAACCGGACAGAAAATTGCTAGTTACAACGCCACTGACGCTGCAAAATGGAGCATGCTTGGATGGGTATTCAATGGCGGTAAATTGCCCATATTTGACATGTTTTCGCAATCGAGTGCAGATATGGTCGACATTCACGCATCCCTTCTGTTTCAAGCCTTTAAGTCAGAGAAGAACTATCTAAGAATCCAGGTCCTTTCCTTCTTCCCTGTTTAAGTAATTCATGTAATTCAGTCGTATGCTTGTTTAGACATTGGAACATAGTATAATTTACTTCTGTTTGCATACCCTCAATATTGAAAAGGTCTAATTTATTCTCTCATCTTATTTTAATTCTCACAAGCAGTATATAAGTATACTAATAATTATTATTTTATAAAGTGATTGTTGTTATTATTAATGACTTTGAATTTTATTGTTAATCTGCTTTATATCCTTGTTAATGATTTTGAGCCTTATAATAATAATTTTGAGTCTGGAGTCTTGTTGTTAATTTGCTTTATATCCTTGTTAATGATTTTGAGCCTTATAATAATAATTTTGAGTCTGGAGTCTTGTTGTTAATTTACCTTGTACCTTCTAGATTTTAAAAATTATTAATATAGTAATATGACCATTCATATGGTGTGAAAAAATGTTGCTTTACCCCGTCTCATATGAACCTGATATGATTTGCAAGTCTAAAATCTAACATCTTCTTACATATGAAAAAAATATTTAAATATTAAAAATGTTAATTAAATTTAATTACAATTTAAAATATAATAATTATTTATTAAATAAAATCAAATATATTATCAAAATATTCCATGTTCGACAGTTTGAAAGGAGATATGGAATTATGTAACCTTTCCATACCCAACCACGTGGCAAGACGAGATACACATGCATTCAAAACCTAAAGTATTTGACGACCAGTTTCGAACAAAAACTTTCCCAAATTTTTCCCAGGAGATGCCTTTGACATATTGAAACTCTTTGTAATTTTACATACATTTAAAGAAACAATTTATACGCTTGTTAAATAGAATGATGTAGCTTGATTATTTAAAAACACTTGTTAAATAGAATGGTGTAGATTGATTATATGATAGTTGTTTAAATGTTTTATTAAATGATTATTTTTCTGTAATTTTTTTTTGGGATATTTGTTTTAAATTTTTAAGAAAAAGTTAGATTTATAGATTTGAGTAATTATTTCTGTATAATTTGAGTATCCCAAATATTTTTCAGCATGTTGAATTTATTTTAGATAAGACCTATGATCACATCACTTCAATATTACCACTATCAAATTAACATGTGGAAGTCAATAAAGTTGTTCTACACTATACATCACCAAATTTCAACCAAAAAAATCATTTCATAAAATAGTTAGACAAGACCTATATGATCACATCACTTCAATATTACCACTACAATATTACCACTATCAAATTAACATAACAAAAAAAATCATTTCATAAAACAGTTAGACAAGAACTATATAATCACATCACTTCAATATTACCACTATCAAATTAACATGTGGAAGTCTGTAACTTTGTTCTACACTGTACACATAAAGAGGTTTACATTAAGTCAAATTTATTAAAAAAATAACTACCCAATTATTTATGTTTGGTACTGAATAAATTTGCATAAATTTTACTACCAAATAATTTTTATAAATAGATTTTTAATAAAATTTTGATATATTTGTAAATGAATGTAGGTATCTATGTACTTGAATAAGTGGTAAGATCTAAATTCTGTAGATCGTGGAATGGAATGCGAAAAAGTAATGGTGAGGTAGTTATGCACTATTTCCATCTGAGAAAAATGGAGAAATTTGTGCTGCAAGAGAGTCAACAAGGTCCACCCGAGTCAATAAGTAGTTCGACTCCTTTTTTCTTATTACATCCTACCATCCATTTGAATTTTCCGGTAGAACTCTCTACACTGCACTATGCACCACACAAACCTTTGGGTATTGTCCCACCTTACCAAATGTCCCCACCTCTTGAACTGAGCATTATGAAGCTTTATATCTTGGTGGCAAGTTTATCTCTCCACCGAAACCGCGTCTCTGAAGGTACATTGACTTCAATTTTGTTGTTTTTTGAGATTTCAGACTTCCAATCTGAGAAAAAATCCACCAAAAATCAAACTGCATAAACCTGATCTGTCATTTTCGAAATGTGTATAGTTTATAGTGTTTTATATTCCGCAACACTAGTCTCCGCCGGAGGGATATGCAATCTATAAAACCATTTAAATTATTTATATGTTATATAATATGTTGTGTCTCAGTTCAGACCAATTTTCATGGAAAGGATGGCAAGGATGTGCCTCACATTGTTTTGCTTGTTATTGGAATTAGTAATTACAAGTCAGTGAGATCTTCAAGTATCCTCTGATTTGTGAGTCACTCAACTTGTCAGTAGTTTCTCAGTCAGCTGATTTTTCAAACAGTCATTCTTTATGTCAGTTTGCAAATGAAAACTCGCACATTTACTCAAACTCAGTCTAAGTAGGAAAACAATGAAATTATAAATGGAGTTGATCTATATCTTCTCGAGTTCAGTTAAGTAAATGAAGAGTCACCTATCTTTAATGTTGAGTCAGTCTTACTTCTACAGGAAGTCTCAGTCAGAGTCCATATAATTCTGAGTCTTTAGTTATTCAAGAGATGATGCAGACGATGTAGAGAAGAAGCAAAGAGGTAGAGAGAATACAGTCGTGAAGAAGAACAATAGAAACAACTGAGGAGTGAAGAAATCTGAGCATGAGCTCTGTATTTGTAAAGTCAACAGAAGTGATTGGAGCTGAAGCTCATCTTTTATTCGTGCATTGCGCCAAATTTATTAATACAAAGTGTTTTGTGTGTTGACAAGTTTTTTCATATTTCTGAGTTTATGTGCTAAGCATAGCACTGTGTTATTCGGCATCCAAAATTCATTTCATTAAGTGTGTTTATTCATAGCGCGTAACAAATCGTGTAGTTCGTGCATTAGGCGATTAGTTTTGAGAACTCTGTCACGAAGCCTCTGTGGTGCGCAATATTTGAAACTATGTTGCGTAGAGTAGTTTACGCACATCATAGATCTGAGATTTGGTATCAAAGAAGTTTGATCAAGAGAAGGTTCTATCAGAACAAGTTCAAGAGCATAAACTTTTTTAAAAGGTAAAATATGGCTTCAATCTCAAATTTGCAACCTCCCACTTTTACATGCAAGAATTATGAGATTTGGTCCTTGACCATAAAGGCATTGTTCCGAGGTCAATATGTATGAGAGATAATTGAAATTTTTTATGTGAAACTAGTAGATTAGGAAACATACAATGCTTGCACACAAGCTGAGAATGATGTCTTGAAAGATCAAAGAAGGAAGGATGAAAAAATGATGTTTTACATACATCAAGCCATGCATGAGAGAATACTCCCAAGAGTTGCATGAGCAAAAGAAGCCAAGGAAGCATGGGACATATTGAAAACCTCTTATGAAGGTATGGACAAAGTAAAGACTTCAAAACTACAAATTCTTAGAAGAGATTTGGAAACTCTCTCAATGAAAAATTCAGATTCAGTAGATTCCTTTTATACCCATGTCATTAGCCTGATAAATCAGATCAGGTCTCATGGTGAAACCATAGAAAACAAAAAAGTTGTTGAGAAGGTACTTAACATTTTTCCTCCTAAGTTTGATACTCTAGTTATGAGTCTAGAAGAGAGCAAAGACTTGAGTCCCTTCAGTTTATATGAACTGCAAGATTCTTTCATTAATCATGAACACATATTGAATAGATCAATTATGTCATTATAAAATGCATTTTCCGCTGAGTCATCTATAAGTTGTGGAAGAGGAAGGGGGAGAGCTAACTCTAAAGATAGAAGAAGCAGCTCGGTCATGAGTGGATGCAGTAGTAGTCCTAAAAATACTGGTGAAAAAGTTCAAAACCCAAGTAATACTCAACCAAGTGGTCAAAGAACTGACAAACAACATTAGTAATCATTACAAACAATTTGTTTTTCTTCTATTTTTTCTGTTACAAACAACATGAGTAAACATTCTTTTATGTTTCTTCTCCTTTTCCCGCTTTAAGAGACATCAATATTGAATCAATAGAAAATAAACCACTACAGAGACTTCTTGCGATGGACATTCATATGGTCATTCAATACTTTGAATGGCCCCAAATACTATGGGGATTACCTACACAAGATCTTGAAAAAGAATTTAGGGATACACGATTACACCAGACCCTAACGAATGTCGTGATTACTACATACAACATCAAAATAGAGCAACCTGCAATCTTCTCCACTTTTAAGGTAATGTTGAACTATGATCTTAGTGATCTAAGTCATCCAAATTTGAATTAAAGTTCAATCCCATTTGGAGTGATATATAGTAAACATCTTTTCCAGGCCAAATAGGATGGGTTAACAGATGCATGTTTGGTCGATGTCGGCATTGGAAGTTCTACAGCTCCAACATATCTTCCTGCTTACTAATTCCGAAAACAATATTCCTCTGGAAATACCAAAAGCTTCAACCTCATAGATGGGGGGGTTGCAGCGAATAATCTAGTATATATTTTTCCGTCTCCGAATAGCGTAACTATGATTTGAATCAATTTTTTTATTTCTTAGATGTTGTGTAATTCGTTCTTGTATAAAATGATGTGTTGCAGACATTACTTGCAATAAACCAAGTGACTGAACATTCTCCCCTTCGCAATCCATATTTTTTATTGCCACCGTCGAAAGCTCGAGTGATTTATGAACCTTTTTGTTCATAAATCATGCATCCAAATATTGATTACCATTGACCTTTGAAAGAAGGAATTGAACTGATCACACTATGTGTTGGAAACATGATACTAGCAAGTTTTTCTGGTGCTTTCTCTTGGAACCTGACATAAAATTGCTAATTACAATGCCACTGATGTTGCAAAATGGAGCATTCTTGGATGGTTATTCAATGGCAGTAAATTGCCCATATTTGACATGTTTTTTCAATTGAGTGCAGATATGGTGGACATTCACACATCCCTCTTGTTTCAAGCCTTTAAGTCAGAGAAGAACTATCTAAGAATCCATGTCCTTTCCTTCTTCCATGTTTAAGTAATTCATGTAATTCAATCATATGCTTGTTTAGAGATTGGAACATAGTATAATTTACTTATGTTTGCATACCCTCAATATTGAAAAGGTCTAACAGATTACATAATTGGGACTGGGTTGAGTTATCAGGAGATACAAGCTGAACCGATCTTTCAACTAAGAATAATCCGGAAGTCCTGGTAGAGATAGGGAAAACACTTTTGGACAATCCTGTTTCAAGAGGGAATATAGAGAACGACCAGTTTGAGAAAGTGAGAGAGGAAGGCACGAACGGGGATGCATTAACTAGGTAAACACAACGATTTCATTTTAATCCCAAGAAACAACCTTGAGAAGAATGAATACCATTTTCAAAGATTTATAATAGCATTTTTATGTATTCATTGTTAATTGGATTGGATGGGATGTTGATATTATTGAAATTGTTTGGTAGATTTTCTAAGACACTCTCACATGAAAGAAAGCTACAATTATCTCTCTTGTAACCACCTTTCACAACTTCACTTTCAGTATAAATAAGTAGTGAATCTGAATAATTTTTTATAAGTTTCCTGTATCAATTGGATTTAGTTTTGGTAGGGGAGAGATATGATGTTATTCTCCTCATCTAGATTCATATTGAGTTATTCTTCCATCTTATTTCAATTTTCACAAGATGTATATTAAGTTTATAATAAGTATACTAGTAACAACTATTTTATAAAATGGTTGTTGTTAATTGAGGATTGTTAATAACTTTGAGCCTTGTTGTTAATCTGCTTTATATATTTAATGGTTTTGAGTCTTTGTAATAGTTTTGAGCCTTATTGTTAATTTGCCTTATTATTGATGTAGTGATATGATCATCCATTTGATATGAAAAAAATATTGCTTTAGCCCTTCTCATATGAACCTGATATGATTTGCAAGTCTAATATCTTCTTACATATGAAAAAATGATTTAAATATTAAAAAATGTTAATTAAATTTAATAACAATTTAAAATATAATTATTATTTATTAAATACAATCAAATATATTATCAAAATATTCCATGTTCGACAATTTGAAAGGAGAGATGGAAATATGTAACCTTTGCATACCCAACCACGTGGCAGGATGAGAGATATACACATGCATTCAAAACCTAAAGTATTTGACTACCAGTTTCGAACAAAAACTTTGCGAAGTTTTTCCAAAGAGATGCCTTTGACATATTTTAACTCTTTGTAATTTTATATACATTTAAAAAAACAAATTTATAAACATGTTTAATATAATGATGTAGCTTGATTGATTATAGGATAGTTGTTTAATTGTTTTATGAAATGATTATTTTTCTCTGATTTTTCTTAGGGATATTTGTTCTAAATCGGTAAAAAATTGTTAGATCCATAAATTTGAGTAATTATTTTTGTATAATTAGAGTATCCCAAAGATTTTTCATCATATTGAATCCATTTCTACATTTAAAAATGGATTTTAAACAACAAAAGATAATGATTTCATACAGATTTATGTCACCACCTGATTTCAATCATAAAAATCGTTTCATAGAACAATTACAGAAGACGTATATGATCACATCCCTTCAATATTACCACTATCAAATTAACATGTGGAAGTTAGTAACGTTATTCTACAGGATACACCACCAAATTTAAACCAAAAAAATCATTTGATAGAACAGTTAGACAAGAACTATATGATCACGTCACTTCAATATTACCACTATTAAATTAACATGTGGAAGTTCATAACATTGTTCTACATGGTACACATAAAGAGGTTTACATTAAGTCAAAGTTTTTTTTTTACAGTAAGAGATATAGCTTTTAAATTATGGACTGGAAAACCATCTATCGAATGCTTTACATCTTAAGAAGTTCGTCTTTCTACATAAAGCCTAGTTGCCACTACTTAAAGGATAACCTTATACTACTATAAGAGATTGCTACAATGACTATTTAAAAACTAATTGGTTTATATTTCTTCCTTCTTCCCATGCTCATTCTTTCCTTTATACCATTCATCTGAGATCTTGTCTACTTTGACTTCAAGCTTGCTTAGCCGCAAACCGAAGTATCCATGAACATTGGCAATATATTTGAACTGGGTGTTTGAGTCGCTTGTGATCTCCTCTCGCAGCCTGATGAGATCCTAGTCAAGAAGCTTGCATCTTCTTTCTCCATTGTTATCTAGTTTCTACAAGATCTCTGCCTCCTCCCTGGCTAAGGCCTTCAATCTGTTGATCTCCTCTTGCAACTTTGCGATCCTTTCTTCCAGTGTTGGCCTAGTCTTAGAGATGGTGGCCTTGGATGCCATTTGCAATATCTCGGAACTCTCTACTACCTATATGATTCCTGAATTTTCCTTGACTAATTGCTCCTGCAATCCCAGTTTCCTCGGCCAGAGATATAGTCTGTGAATGCACAGTTTCCTTGTGACTTTTGATGGTATTGCCGAGACAATAGTCCATGCCTTAGTATGGCCCTCCCCTCTGATTTCCTTAGCTCTGACTAGTAATGCTGCTGAAAACGCCAGGTGTTGGGACTCATTCAAAGTTATGTTCTTGGATTTGTATCTATGGCTGTAGGGATAAGATTCGTTCTGTTGACTTGCATTGTCCATTAGACCTGATGATTATCTGGGATATCAAATCGGGATCCTCCCATTCTAATGGATGGGTACAAGCATTTCTTCTCTGTTTACTGTCAGAGCGCCCTTTCTCATGATGGCCCCTTTGTTTGCTTCGGTGTCTGCCAGGGTGTTTAGCCCCCGTAAGATGTGATAGAAGGTGATCTCCCTGAACTTATTCAAAAGGAGTGTAATTTTCCTGAAAACTTGTCCTAGCCTGAGCTAATTAGGCCTCCTTTGCATCTTTAGCGATTGAATAATTACCCTCGAGTCTCCAAAGACCACTAGGTTATGAATGTTCCTGCCTGATGCTTTCCTAAGACCCTACCAAAGGGTAAGGGCCTCCACCATATTGTTAGTGTCATGTCCCAGTCCCCATGAGAAGGACACCTCTATCATGCGAGAAGGGTCTAGGATGATCCCTCCCCCACCAGTTGCTCCTAGGTTTCCTTTCGAGGCATCGTAAAAAAGAAAACTATGCTTATCCAGTGTAGTCATACACTTTTTGAATTCTTGTTCTTCTAGTCTAACTTCCCAGCTTGCTTTCTGGACTAGATTGGTGGCTATTCTGTGTTGATGGTTTGGGATGAACTCCTTAAGCCATTGGTCTTCCTTCGGTTCCAAAATTTCTGCATTGTGGTTCATGGTCTAAGAGTCTAGTGCCTCAACTAGAAGGGCATTGGCCTTGCTCACCACCTGGTTTGGGTTGTGGTTTTTCTCACAGAACAACCTATTGTTTCTTTCCACCCAAATTTTCCACTTCACGAATTTAGGGAGCCACATCCAACTCGTTTTGAGAAGATCCTTTTTTCTCAGGGAGAACGAGGAGAGATTCACCCATCTTCTTAGGAGATCATATACTTTCGTGGGTCGAGCAAGTTGGTTAGGACCAAGCTTCATGAAAATATCCTAGACCTCATTTGCATAGGGGTAGGTGAGTAGCAGGTGATCTGTGGTTTCCTCCTCATTCATACAAACAAGGCATCTTGAAGGGCCTTGCCACCTTCTTCTTCTTAGATTTTCACTTGTCAAAATGATTTTGTGGGCCATCGTCCAAATGAACATATCAATTTTTGGAATCGATTTGTAGGACCAAATTGTCTTCCACGAGGTTGGATCAGGAGGAGCATGAGGAATTGCTTGTAGAAGCATGTAGCCTTTGGATGTAGAGTATTTCCTAGTGGTTGTGCCCTGGACTCTTTTGTCCTTGGCTGAGGCTTTAAGGGGGGACTTAGCTTGAAGTTCCTCAAGCAGGCTTCGAGCTTTCGTTTCAAGCCTTTCTTGATAGTTTCCAAGGTTCCAGTCTTTTAAGCTTCCTACCTCATCTTCATCCTAGCTTGAGATGTCCCAAATAATGAGTTGGTTGTTGGATTGTAGCCAATTTTTTATATTGTCCATTCCTTCATTTTGATCCAACGATGGTTCCCCTTGGATTGAATCCTCCCATACCCTTATATGTTTCCCATTACCAAGAATCCATGTTAGATTGGATTTGAAGAGATCTAAGACCCTCAAATAGAGCATGAAAACTGGCAAGCCTCTAAGGGATTTTAGACGTCAATCCAAGCACCTGATACATTGCCCCCGGAAGCATTTTTTCCACAATACTTCCTTTCTCCAGGAGAGTTTTCCGAATATTAGTTTCCACAAAATTTTATCCCCCATAGCCAAGTTTTGGGTAGCAATGTCTCGAATTTGGACGCTGCCTTCAAGAATCAGTTTCTTGATTTTTTCCCAGCTTACTAAATGGAGTTTCCTCTCGTTTTCCTTTCCACCTTCCCACATGAATCTTCTCAACAAGGCGTCTATTTTGGTAATGATTGTTTTAGGCACAAGAATAATTGAGTTTTGATAGATTGGGATACCAAAGAGGACAGATTTCAGCAGGACCACTTTCCCTGCAAGATTTATCCATTTAGGTCCCCATGCTTGGATTTGACACTTTAGATTGTCAAGAAGGGGAAGGCAATGGACCACCCTGGAGGCCTATTTGAATTTTGGGATTCCCGAGTATTTGAATGAATCCCAGATCATTGTCACTTCCATTCCTAAATCTTTGGTGATTTCAAGCATCTCTCGTGGTGAGCAATTCCTGCCATAGAGTCTTCTTTTATTGTAATTGATTTTTCTCCCCAAAACTTCTTTGTACCAGTCAATCTCTCTCTTAAAATTACTCACTGAGAGGACACTGGATCCTCCAAGAAGAAGGGTGTCATTTGCAAAGTACGCATGGTTAATGTATTTGACATTTGTCACCATTCTGAGTCCTAGAAGTGAATGCGTCTACTGGCAGTAGTCCAACTGGAAGCTTAGAACTGAAGCTTGGATTTCATACAGGAGAGGAGACAATGAACACCCTTTCCTCAGGCCCCTGGAGGCTTGGAAGTAATTTGAAAATCGCCCATTCACCAACGGGGAGATCCAAGGGGAGGAAATAGAAGCTTTAACCTAGTTTATGAATTTCTGGGCAAATCCCATTTTCTCCATTACTGTGAAAAGGAAATCATGTCTAAATCTGTCAAAGGCGTTGGCTAAGTCTAGCTTAATAACCATACCTTTTACTTTTCACTCACAACTCGAGTGGAATTCTTCTTGGACCAACACTATATTGTCCAAAATTTGGTGACCTTTGATAAAACCCCCTTGGTTTTCCAGGATGATGCTAGGAAGAATTTTCTTGAGCCTGTTGGCTATGATTTTGGTGACCAGTTTGTAGCCTGTGTTGCAAAAGGATATTGGACGAAATCTACTGAAGTTGCTTGCCCATTTTTCTTTTGGGATCAAGGCTAAGAAAGATGAGTTGGTGTTGCCCCCGATTTTGAGACAATTTTTGGATTTTCGGACCATTCTTAGTAGATTAGCCTTGATGATTGGGTAGCAGGCTTTGTAGAAGCGTGTTGTGAAGCCTTCGGGTCTAGGGGCCTTGTCATTTTTCATTTGGTCCAACGCTTTCTTTATCTTTTGCAGTTGTATTGGAGCTGTAAGACTCAGATTTTCATCATTCTTCACTAGCTAGGGGATTAGAGACAAGGGATAGGCATTGAGATCAATGTGAGCCTCATTTCATAGAACAATTAGACAAGACCTATATGATCGCATCACTTAAATATTAGCACTATCAAATTAACATCTGGAAGACAATAACACTGTTCTACAAGGTACACCACCAAATTTCAACAAAATAATCATTTCATAAAATAGTTAGACAAAGACAAGACCTATATGATCACATCACTTCAATATTACCACTATCAAATTAACATGTGGAATTCCGTAATGTTGTTCTACACGGTACATATAAAGAGTTTTACATTAAGTCAAAGTTATTAAAAAATAACTGTCCAATTATTTATGTTTGGTACTCAATAAATTTGCATAAATTTTACTACCAAATATTTTTTTATAAATAGACTTTTAACAAAATTTTGATATATTTGTAAATGAATGTAGGTATCTATGTATTTGAATAAATGGTAAGATCTAAATTCTCTAGATCGTGGAATGGAATGCAAAAAAGTAATGGCACTATTTCCATCTGAGAAAAATGGAGAAATTTGTGCCGCAAGAGAGTCAACAAGGTCGGCCCGAGTCAATAAGTAGGTCGACTCTTTTTTATTATTACATCCTACCAACCATTTGAATTTTCTAGTAGAACTCTCTACACTGTAATATGCACCACACAAACCTTTGGGTATTGTCCCACCTTACCAAATGTCCCCACCTCTTGAACTGATCATTCTAAAGATTTATCTCTTGGAGGCAAGTTTATCTCTCCACCGAAACCGCGTCTCTAAAGGTATATTCACTTCAATTTTTTTTTTTTTTTAGATTTCAGAAATCCAATCTGAGCGAAAAGCCACCAAAAATCAAACTTCATAAACCTGATCTGTCATTTTCGAAATGTGTATAGTCTATAGTGTTTTATATTCGACAACACTTGGATATGCAATCTATAAAACCATTTTAAATATAGGCAAGAAAGTATTTAACTAACAACAAGATTAAGAAGGCACACTGAAAAGGCACCCGAAGACAATTCAATTAATATGTACATTATCAATAATGTATATAGAGTACATATACCTCAATTTTCATCTAAAGGTATGATAGTTAGGGTAAGAAAACGAACTAATATTAGACAGTTTTCAACATCCCCATTGAAAACTTTAGATTTCCCCTTGTCAGGGACAAGTGGTTCAAATTTCCTTAACCATCATTCACAAGAATGACCAAGAATATATCCAGCACCTGTATAAGCTACTGGAACAATGTGTACTCTTTCACAATGCATACCTAGATTAAGATCGAAACATTGATCTATCATCTAATCATTATCAAATTCATTCACTGATTTTGTTGTGAGCAGGCTGCGGAAATTTCTGAACAAAAACAGGTTCATAATCAGTCTTTTGTTGCAGATCTTCTTGCTGATTGAAAGATGGATTCTTGAAAATACACCCTTTTACAATAATCCAATTGACAATATCAAATTTAAACTCAACAGAATTATAAACAAAAACTACTCCAGAATGTAGGAGTTGAATTATTCTTTAAAATTTTCAATGATGTATATGTAAATCTCTATAGACGTTGGCTTGATATCTAGTTAAATGGGCTCCACCTGTAAACTGTCTCTCACAAGATATTCTTTGTTATATGACAACAATGGGATGACCTCAAATTCTGGTCAAACTTTTTCTTCTGCAAACAACAATCATTCTGGGCACACAATCCAATGCTCTTCCTCTCGATAATGGCTTTTACCCCCACAACGATGGCTTTATCTGGCATACAATAATCGCCATTTTGAAAACACGATAGATCATGCATTAACTTATCCATTATGTTATTACAGTCCTATATCTTGACAGAACCATCCATTCCCAACAAGCAGGGATCCATCCAAATGACATCTATGACACTTAAATAACAACTTTAAGTGTATCGTCCATGGTATTTAAGAGTACAGAACACAATAAAATATTACATCTTCTCATAATGTTGTAACATGTGCAAAATATACCAACTGCACCTTTTCTAAGCAAACTATGTATCAATACTTCAATAATTTTCAATAATTTTCCATTCGATAAAAATACGACATAAAGCATAAAGATTTTAACAAAAAATTCTTTACTGCAAATTTTTACGGGAAATTTCTTTATGCACAATGACTAGGGTTTAATTATTTAATTCCTTTCTTTCTTTATCACCACTATAGTAGGTCAAATTCTTATGCTTCATTATAATTATCATTAAATCCACACAATCCACCTTTACGAACCTCTCGTAAATAATGAATCTAACCTCCTTTAAAATAATAAATATTAATATATATATATATATATATATATATATATATATATATATATATAATGGAGGGTTACGACTATCTCCGTATTTTGGATTATTTTCCTTGTAGACTAACGATTCACAAAACCCAACTCTGTTTTCTCTGCCTCAGTCTCTCTCTTCACCAACTCTTTCATGGAGGCTTACACAACCATTGGGCGTCTTCTCGACTTCGAAAAACCAACAACTTTCTTCCACCAAATAAATCAAAGTTGAAAAGGCGACTCCCTTTTTCCCATGCATGAACAAAACCCTCAACCTTCCTATTATGTGCACGAGTTCCTCTTCCTTAAGACTCTCACTGCATTTCAATTCGATGGAAAAACTATCATGGATCTACGAGGCCCTAAAGACTATAGGGCTCTGATAAAATACCAGGCACTAAGAACTATAGTTATCTGATACCACTGTTAAGTTACTTTTAAGAATATAGGCAAGAAAGTATATAACTAACAACAATATCAAGAAGGAACGAAGAAGGGTGGAAAAGTCACGAAACCAATTCAATTAATATATACATCAATAATGTATATATAGTACATATATCACAACTATCCTCTAACGGTATGATCGTTAGGGTAAGATAACGAACTGAGATTAGAGAGTTTCAACAATATAATCTGTTGTGTCTAAGTTCAGACCAATTTTCATGTCAAGGATGTGCCTCACATTGTTCTGCTTCTGATTGGAAATAGTAATTACAAGTCATGAGATGTTCAAGTATCTGTTGATTTGTGAGTCAATCAACTTGTTAGTAGTTTTTTTAGTTAGCTGAATTGTCAAACATTGAGTCTGCAAATGCAAAGTCGCATGTTTACTCAAAATCAGTTTAAGTGAGTCGACAAGCAGTGAAATTATAAATGGAGCCGATGTTTATCTTCTCGACTTCAGTTAAGTAGATGAAGATTCAGTCTTGTCTTTAATGTTGAGTTAGTGTTACTTCTATAGGAAGTCTCAGTCGGAGTCCATATAAGTCCAAGTCTTTAGTTAGTCGGGAGATGATGCAGATGATGCAGAGAAGAAGCATAGAGGTAGAGAGAATAGAGTTGTGAACAACAACAACAACAACAACAACAACTGAGGAGTTGAAGAATTATGAGCACAAGCTCTGTGTCTGTAAAGTCAACATAAATCATTGGAGTTGAACCTCATCTTAGTTATTACATTTTGTATTCACGCACTGTGCCGAGTTTATTAATATAAAGTGTTTTGTGTGTTGACAAGTTTTTGTGATATTTCTGAGTTTATGTGCTAAGCATAGAACTGTGTTATTCTGCATCCAAAATTCATTTCATTAAGTGTGTTTATTCATAGCGCACAAAAAATTGTGCAGTTTGTGCATTGTGTGGTTAATTTTGAGAACTCTGTCACGAAGCCTGTGTGGTGTGTATTATTTGAAACTGTGTTGTGCAGAGTAGTCTGTGCGCATCGTAGATCCAAGATATGGTATCAAAGCAGGTTGATCAATAGAAGTTTCTAACTTCTATTAGAACAATTTCAAGAGCAGAGACTCTATTGAAAGGTAAAATATGGCTTCAACCTCAAATCTGCAACCTCCCACTTTTACAGACAAGAATTATGAGATGTGGTCCTTGAACATGAAGGCATTGTTCCAAGGTCAATATGTATGGGAGATAATAGAAAATGGTTATGTGGAACCAATAGATCAGGAAGCACACAATTCCCTCACACAAGCTGAGAATGATGTCTTGAAAGATCAAATAAAGAAGGATGGAAAAATGATGTTTTGCATACATCAAGCCATGCATGAGAGCAGACTCCCAAGAGTTACATCAACAAAGAAATCCCAGGAAGCATGGGACATCTCGAAAACCTCTTATGAAGGTATGGACAAAGTAAAGACTTTAAAACTACAAATTCTTAGAAGATATTTTAAAACTCTATCAACGAAAGATTCAGATTTAGTAGATTTCTTTTATACCCATGTCATTAGCGTGATAAATAAGATTAAGTCTCATGGTAAAACCATAGAAGAAAAAAAAGTTGTTGAGAAGGTACTTAAGAGTATTCCTCCTAAGTTCTATACTCTGGAAGAGAGAAAAGATTTGAGTTAGTTTAGTTTAGATGAACTGCAACCTTCCCCCATTAATCATGAACACAAATTGAATAGGTCAACTATGTCATTAGAAAATGCATTTTACGCATAGTCATATATAAGATGTGAAATAGGAGGGCGGAGAGCTAACTCTAACAGTATAGGAAGAACTTTTGTCATGAGTGAATGTAGTAGCAGTCCTGGAAATACTGTTGGAAGAGGTCAAAACCCAAGTACCAGTCATCCAAGTGGTCAAAGAACTAAAAAATCAAATATTCAGTGCCATTTTTGTAAAAGGTCTGGACATTATGCATATGAGTGCAGAAAGAGAGAATATAATCAGAACAAGAAATTCTGAGATCATTCAAATAGTGTAAATAACCAAACCAATCCTATGTTTATGGAGCACGTTGTAGTAATGCCTATAGTATCTCTAGTTGAATGCAATGTTTCTCAAGCAAGCCAATGTGACATATGGTATTTAGATTCAGTCTGCAGTAACCACATGATAGAAAATATATAATTTTTTTGTAGTTTGGATGAGTCAGTCCAAACCAAGGTTACACTTCGAACATAAACCCAATTCACTATCTTAGGCAAAGGTAGTATAAGCATCTTAACCAAACAAGGAGAACAAAAAGTTATGTCTGATGTATATTATGTTTCTGGTATGAAGCATAATCTGATTAGAAGAGGAAAATTGTTACAGAAAGGATACATAGTGCCTAAGTTAACAAAATTCATTGGAGTTGAAGCTCATCTTAGTTATTGCAGTTTGTATTCATGCAATGCGCCAAATTTATTAATATAAAGTGTTTTCTGTGTTGACAAGTTTCTGTCATATTTCTGATTTTATGTGCTAATCATGGCACTGTTTTAGTCTTCATCCAAAATTCATTTAATTAAGTGTGTTTATTTAGAATGCACAACAAATCATGTAGTATGTGCAATGCACAGTTAGTTTTGAGAACACTATCGTGAAGCCTATGTGGTGCGCAGTATTTGAAACTGTGTTGCGTAGAGTAGTCCATGCGCATGGTAGATCCAAGATATGATATCAATGAAGGTTGATCAAAAGAAGGTTTTATCAGAACAAGTTCAAGAGCATAAACTTTGTTGAAAGGTAAAAGATGGCATCAACCTCAAATCTTCAACCTCCCACTTTTACAGTTAAGAATTATGATATGTGGTCCTTGACCATGAAGGCATTGTTTCAAAGTCAATATGTATGGGAGATAATTGAAAATGGTTATGTGCAACCAACATGTCAAGCAACATACAATTCCCTCACATAATCTGAGAAGGATGTCTTGAAAGATCAAAAAAAGAAGGATGAAAAAATGATGTTTTACATATATCAAGCCATGCATGAGAGCAGACTCCCAAGAGTTGCATCAACAAAGCAATCCAAGGAAGCACAGGACATATTTAAAACCTCTTATGAAGGTATGGAAAATGTAAAGACTTCAAAACTACGAATTCTTAGAAGAGATTTTGAAACTCTATCAATGAAAAATTCAGATCAATGGATTCCTTTTATACCCATGTCATCAGCCTGATAAATTAGATTAAGTCTCGTGGTGAAACCATAGAAGACATAAAATTTGTTGAGAAGGTACTTAGGATTCTTCCTCCTAAGTTTGATACTCTAGTTGTGATTCTAGAAGAGAGAAAAGACTTGATTCAGTTTAGTTTAGATGAACTTCAAGCTTCCCTCATTAATCATGAACACAGATTGAATAGGTCAACTATTCCATTAGAAAATTCATTTTTCGGATAGTCATCTATAAACCGTGGAAGAGGAAGGGGGAGAGATAACTCTAAAGGTAGAGGAAGAAGTTATGTCATGAGTGAATGCAGTAGTAGTTCTAGAAATATTGTTGGAAGAGGTCAAAACCCAAGTACCAGTCAGCCAAGTGGTCAAAGAACTGAAAAAACAAACATTTAGTGCCATTTTTGTAAAAGGTATGGACATTATGCATACGAGTGAAAAAAGAGACAATATAATCAGAACAAGAAAGGTCAGGATCATTCAAATAACATAAATAACCAAACCAATCTTATGTTTATGGCACACGTTGTAGTAATGCCTATAATATATCTAGTTGAATGTAATGTTGCTCAAGCAATCCCATGTGAGATATAGTATTTAGATTCAGGCTGCAGTAACCACATGAAAGCAAACATAGAATTGTTTTGTAGTTTGGATGAGTCATTATAAATCAAGGTTACACTTGGAACAAATACCCAAGTAACTGTCTTAGGAAAAGTCAGTATAATCATCTTAACCAAGAAAGGAGAGCAAAAATTTATGCCTGATGTATATTATGTTTATGGTCTGAAACATAATTTGATGAGCAGAGGACAACTGTTACAGAAAGGATACATAATCTACATGGAAGATAATTATTGGGTGTTTATGGATAAATGCCTAAGAAATCAACTTATTGCAATAATCCATATGACAAGTAACATAATGTTCCCATTGACATTGAAGCCAACCAAGAAGAAGAATACAATGCTAGTTGTTGGTAAAGAAAAAGGTGCATAGTTAGACACTGCATTTACATCAAAAAATGTGTGCAGTATGAACAAAGGTGAAAGTGGCACATAAATGAAGGCAACATTTCAATATGAAGTACATGATGATTCTTGGTTATGGCACTTCAGATTTGGACATTTGAACTTTGGAGGTCTAAAAATGCTATACACAATGAATATGGTAAAAGGTTTTCCAATGATTGAAAAACTAGAAAGGATATGTGAAGGATGCATATTTGGCAAGAAACACAAAGAATCATTTCCAGTTGGAAATTCTTATAGAGAAAAAGCTCCACTAAAAATTGTACACTCAAACATTTGTGGAACAATCTAAACTCCATATGTAGGAGGAAATACTTATTTCTAACATTCATTTATTATTTCTCAAGAAAGACATGGATTTACTTCCTAAAACATAAAGTTGACGCATTGGGTTGTTTTCAACAGTTTAAATCACTTGTGGAAAAGAAGATTGGCTATTACATCAAGTGTTTAAGAACTCACAAAGGAGAAAAATATATCTCAAGAGAATTTCAAAACTTTTGTAAAGTTCATGGAATCTATAAGCAATTTACCGCGGGATATACGCCACAACAGAATGGTATCGTAGAAACAAAAAATATAAGCATTATGGAAATGGCATGCAATATGTTGGCAACCAAAAATTTGTCAAATGAGTATTGGTTGAGGAAGTAGCAACTACCGTATACATATTGAATAGATTTATGACAAAGAGTGTGAATGATAGAGTTCCTTAAGAAGCATGGATAGGTATGAAGCATAATGTGGTGCACTTAAAAAGTTTTGGTTGTGTCACATACACACATGTTCTAGATGAGCTGAGAAGAAATATGGACAACAAAGGACAAAAATGTAGATATGTTGGTTATTCCAAAGATGCAAAATCATACAAGTTGTATGATCCTATTGCAGGAAAAGTCATAATCAACTGTGATTTTTAGTTCGCGGATAATGAAGCATGGGATGGAAGTATAGAAAAGACAATGGAAATTATTGATGTAATGGATCATGATGACATAGAAGAAGAAGTGATACAAAAACCATGCACATGTCAGTGCGCAGTCCCTTCTTCACCTAACACTATGACACAAATCACAATGTAAAATACTCCAATGAGAACAACAAGTGTGAAATCTACACCTAGAGCACAACAAACATCAACAAGCAGATTGAGTAGTTCTACATCTCCAGATCCAACATTAGCAAGTTTTTTACCAAGGAAGATAAGAAGTTTGTTCGACATCTATAATGAAGACGCACCAAATTAATTTTCATTTTTTACTTTGTTTTCACAAATAGATGATTCATTGACTTTTGAAGAAGCCGTCAAAGATGATGTATGATCAAAATCCATGGATGAAGAAATCAGATGCACAGAGAACAATAATACATGGAAATTAGTTGATGTACCTAATGAAAAGGATTTGATAAGTGTCAAGTGGATTTATAAAACCAAGAAAGACACAGAAGGAAATGTGAAGAAGCACAAGGCAAGTTTAGTTGAAAGAGGTTTTACACAACAACCTGGAATTGATTTCAATGAAAATTTTGGACCATTTGCATGCATGGACACTGTCTGAACTGTGTTAGCAATTGTCGCACAGTACAAGTGGAAAGTTTATTAAATGGATGTAAAGTCAGCATTTTTAAATGGACACTTAGAAAAATAAGTGTATGATGAACAACCACAAGGCTATGAGGTTCCAGGACAAGAAAACAAAATGTACATATTAAAGAAAGCACTGCATGGATTAAAGAAACATCCCAAAGCTTGGTACAGTCACATTGATTCTAATCTCACAGAGAACAAATTTCAGAGAAGTGAAAGTGAGCCAACACTGTACATCAAAGCAAATCAGCAAGGTAATATGTTAATTGTTTCCTTATATGTAGATGATTTGATTTTTACAGGTGATTTTGGCATAGAAGAATTTAAGTTAGTCATGAAGGATGAATTTGAAATGACTTATTTGGGGCTTATGAGATATTTTCTGGGAACAGAAGTACACCATTCGAAAATCGATATATTTATTTCACAGTATAAGTATGTGTGTGAAATATTGAAAATATGCAATATGATCAATTCAAAAGTATCCCTGTCACCTGTCATAATATGATCAAAGTTAAACAAGGAAGATAAACGATCCAAAGTGGATCTCACACTGTTTAAAATACTGGTAGGCAGTCTTATGTATCTCACAACGAAAATACCTAATATTATGTATGGAGTGAACCTAGTCTCAAGGTTCATGGAAACTCCAAAAGAATCACATTTGAAGGCAGGAAAGAGGATATTGAGATATGTAAATGGAATAATAGATTTTTTTCATTAAATAGTCCATTTCATAAGATTTTAGACTCATTGGATACACTGATAGTGATTGTGGAGGCAACATAGATGACAAAAAAATTACCTTTGGGTACAAATTTCATTTTGGAACATGTGTTGTATCATGGGAATCAAGGAAGTAGCCCATAGTGACTCTTTCTTCAGTAGAAGTAGAATATGTCGCAGCTACAAGCACAACTTGTCAAGCAATTTGGATGAGAAGAATGTTAAAATATTTGTTGTAGGAACAACATGAACCAACAACAATGTTTTATGACAATAATTCAACCATCATGTTATCAAAGAACCATGTGTTTCACAAGAAAACTAAGCAAATTTATATAATGTATCATCTTATCAGAGAATTGGTGAATAACAAAGATATATGTTTAGAGTTTTGCACCTCAAAATAACAAGTCGTGGAATTTTTCACAAAAGATTTAGGAAGAGATGCATTTCTACATCTGTGCAATAGTTTGGGAGTCTGTGCAGTAACAAATGAGTGACACTAAATTGTAAACTCAATTTTGATGTAAAATTTGTAATCCCACCTACTTATAATTAAGGGAAAGTGTTGGAGATAGTAATTACAAGTCGGTGATATCTTTATGTCTCCGTCAATTTGTCATTCAATTAACTTGTCATCAGTTTATTCAGTCAGCCAAATTGTCATACAGTCAGTTTGTATGTCAGTATGCAAATGAAAAGTCACACATTTACTCGAACTAAGTCTAAGTTAGTCGACAAGTAGTGAAATTATAAATTGAGTCGATCTTTAGCTTCTTGAGTTCAGTTAAGTAGATGAAGAGTCAGTTGTATTAATGGTCATTTTTAATGTTGAATCAATCATACTTCTACAAGAAGTATCAGTTAGAATCCATATAAGTCTGAGTCTTTAGTTAGTCGAGAGATGATACAGATGATGCAAAGAAGAAGCAGAGAGGTAGAGAAAACATAGTCGTGAAGAAGAATAACAAAAACAATTGAGGAGTTGAAGAGGTCTGAGCACAAACTCTATGTATGTAAAGTCAACATATGTCATTGGAGCTAAAACTCATCTTAGTTATTGCATTTTTTATTCGCGCATTGCTCCAAAGTTATTAATATCAAGTGTTTTGTGTGTTGACAAGTTTCTTTCATATTTATGAGTTTATGTGCTAAGCATAGCATTGTGTTATTCAAAATCCAAAATTCATTTTATTAAGTTTGTTTATTCACAACATGAAACAAATCGTGTGTTATAGAAAGATTTTCCTCACCATTGCTATCTTGCATAGAGGGCCTTTTTCCATTTCTCTATGCAAACTTATCAACCCCGTTTTGATAAATCCATAGCCAAAAACATATATTTTTCCACATATACGCTCCCTAACTGCTTTGCAAGATGCGTATACTCTTGATGCTCCACTACAGCTCGCGTATATTGAGATTTTTGGCAGAAAATACAAAATGAGGTCGGGTTTACATGTCACGACAGAAGATCTCTGATATTTGGCCTTCCATATACTGGAAACGTTCTGAATTGGCCCTTTAGGTGCATTCTAGAGGCTATAAGAGAACAATTTTGAGCTATGGAAAAAGAGAAAGAAAGCATTCAACTTTGAGAGAGAAGTTACTCTGGAGAAATTACTTCATATTGAGTCTGCATCCCTTTGTCCCTCAAGTCTTAACACAGTGTTCAACCCCCAAGATCTTCCCTTATTGTCAAGAGAATATCTTTATCTCTTTGCTATGAGCTTGCCTTTGGTGGAGGATTGAAGTGGTGGAGACCCAGTTGGAAGGAACTTGGTTTCTTGGTTTCGAACCATGCCGACACGGAAGTCTGTAATGTTGATACTTTTGTTGATCAATTATTAATAGAAATACTCCTTTCCCATCCAATCAATATCTTGCGAATATATGATTATTATCCATGGGCATGTTTGTAATGTTTATTAATGGATTGTGCTATCTAATGTGCTAACTCATTTTATATCTTGTCACTATAAACTTGCATCACTTGTTTGTTGAGAACTTTTTGCAGGTATAAGGCTTTCGGTCAAAGTGCTCAACGATGGAACGGCATCAAATGATTGGATCGAGGTAGGATTCTTCCTCGTATTACACATTAGTTTATATAGCACATGTTGGATTTGAGTTGATTTCTGCAGTCATACCTGTCTGTTGTGGTTTACCCTTGGCCATAGAGATTTTTTCCCTTGTAACAGAATTGGCAACCATACTGGGGATAGATCTTCCTTCTAAGGGTTGAAGTATTTTTCCTTCTTGTGTTGCTCTTTTGCCTTTGTACTTCTTGTCGTATAATAGTTGGACATAGTCTGTTGATACTTCTGAGTTTTCAACCTTTTTACCTTGCCTAGACTTGTTTTAAAAGATATATGCCCTTTTTTCCCTGACAACCATGTGTATATGCTTTCTTTCCCATTACAAGAGGCGTATATACACCCTTTTCTCTTGAATGGGAGCGTATACCACTTCCCCCTTTCTTGTTTTCTTGGTTTAGTGACTGTTGGGTAGGTTTTCAGGATCATTGAGCCTTCTTGGGTCTCTGTGGTACTTGTTGAGATTATCTAGGATGACAAGAAACCTTTCTGGAGTTGAATTTTTGGGCGGCATCTTTCTCTTTTTTTTCCATTTTTTATTTGTCCTTGGTAGTTGGGTTGTCTACTTAGCTTCTTGGTATTCTTCTCGAGTGATTGTTTTTATACACAGTAGAAGTTATATATCAAGTCGCTTATCAGTCCATGGATTTTCTTTTTAAAAACATTGAAAATAAAAATAAAAATAGGCATTTTGCATTGGTTGGTATTTTTGTTTGTGAGCCTTTATCATTAGCTTAGCGCATTTAGAGAAAGATTGCATTTTAATTCTGATTTGCAAAGTTAAAATTGAAGATTGCACTATTTTTATTTAGCACATCATTCACTAAAAAGTTAAATTTAGGCCTTGCACTATATCTATTTTTATTTTTATGAAGAGTCATAACACCATGAGTTTCATTTCCATACCTCTTTCAGTAATCATGGCCAGTAAAATTTATGCTTTAAACACAAATTGATTAGTCACAGTTTTATTTTTTAGGGTGCACAAACTAGCCTAGGATTTAGTGCCTTGGAATAGGATTTTGTGAGTAAACTTCTCCAAGGCAATTAAATCAACTTAAGTGTCTAAGGGTTGAGAAATTCATTGTATAATTGGTAATATTAGGAGGCTCTGCTCACACCAGAGTTAATCACGAGGTCGCGTGAAGTTAGTTGAAGGGATAACCTCTGGATACTCACCTAGCGTCAGAGATATTTCTGTGGATTTATTCGTATTTGGGGATCTTGCTAGTACCCATACCTCTGTGAGAGGCGGTGCTTTCAAGGTTTCGGTCTTTGCTACCCTGCCCATACGGTGATTTGGACTTACGACTTCTCGCATGTGCATCGGTTATACAATGGTTTATTAGTTTCTTGACTTAGGTTTCTCATAGGTTACTTGTAGGGGTTATTCTACTTGTATCATGAGTCAGATAGGGGTCGGACAACACACAACCTTTATGGAGGATTACCTCTCGAGGGGGGTCTGATTGACTGGTTGTTAAGCCTACGAGGGCCCTTATAACTGATTCTGTTACCTCCAAACTTTAGCAAGGAGTCTCAGGTCGCTCCTGGACAAGGCATACCTTCTTTAGCAAGAGAGGCCACTCATCCACTTTAGCCTGTTTGCATGCATTTTGGCCATTTGACTTTTTGGTATGCTCTTTGATTGTTAGTTGACCATAGGATTTCGTGTTGAGTCTTTTTTATCATGGATAGTGGAGTTCCTTTTGCTCCCTCATTTAGTGCTACTGCCCCCATGACGTTCATGGGGGGAAATCCATCTGTTTTTTATAATGGTATGCAAAACTATAACGCTCAGTCCACACCTTGGGTCTCTAGCCATTTTTTTGTTGATATGCCTTCCCCCGTGCAACCCTCTCCCTGGCCCACATATATGAATCCTAGAATTGGACCCGAGGGCACCTTGGCTCCGATGACTACTTCTTCATTTGATATGAGTCGTGTCCCTGTGGGAGGATGGAACCATCCTCCCTATGGATCCAATACTAGCTACGCTCTTTCAAGAGACAATACTCAGATGGGTGCCTATCCCACTTATTACACCTTGCCCATGTATCTTTTTTCCTCCATGTCAGTTCCTTCGAACACTTTTTCCAGGACAGGTCCTCAAGTACCCCCAGGTCTTCCCTACAAGGAGAATCAATTTTATAATTCAGGATACCCTCTTTATGGAACTCCTTCACAAGGGGGCAACATATATCCTCACTTGAATAATCCTTATCCAACCTCAGTCTCTCCACAAACCTCAGTGACGATGCCCGTCCAAAACTCATCGGACCATTTTGGCATGAACCAACACCTTACTGGGCTAGGGCAAGGGGTACACCAAGATCCTCCCTGGCTTGTAATTTTTCAAAATCAGTCTAAGGCAAGGGGTACACCAAGATCCTGCCTGGCATATGTTCAACTGTTGCTTCATTATACCTACATAGTGGCTGGTATAAGGTGCCATACATCCTTGTTTTATTATTGTATTGATATTTTATAAATGTTAGTCTTTTAATGTAATGTATTAGTACTTTATTTTATATCTTACATTAATACACCTTAATCTTTTAATGTAATGTACTAGTACTTTATTTCATATCTTACATTATTGTAAAAATTAATTAATATATTAATTAATTTTATTTAATTAATATTTTAATATTTTAATTAACACATTATTACTTTAATTTATATATTAAAATTGTAAATTAATTAATACATTAATTATGTATTAATATATTGATGATATATTATTTCTTTTCACTACATGAAAATAATACCTATATATTAACCACTTTTTACTTAATTGTTAATTTATATATTAATACTATAAATTAATTAATACATTAATTATGTATTAATATATTAATGATCTATTATTCCTTTCCACTACATGAAAATAGTACCTATATATCAACCGCTTTTTACTTAATTGTAGTTAATTAAGCTGAAAGGTGTACACTTATTGACAATGGGCACATTTAATATGTTTTTAGTACTTAATCATTTTTGTATGGACAAAATTAAATATTGCTGAAATATTCTTAGTCGTCCCAATAAATCAATAATTACGACGAAAGGCGTATACCTATTGACAATGAGCACAATTAATCAGCTTTTAATCTAAAATTCTAATCTAATGGTTAACAATTGAAGATGCTGGCATATTCTTACTTTTTAACATTTACCTAATCATATTAAGAAATTACTGTAGCACTATATGATTGTCATGTTTAAATGATTAACCTTTCAAATTACCATTTAGATTTGCTCAACTGTCCAAGCGTTTCATTTTCTGTCTTTCCTAACCTATCCACGCGTTTCATTTTCGCCACGGATTTCTCTACCGCCGATTTCCTTAGCTGTCCCACATTTTCTACAATTAAAGCATCCCCTTTCGGCGTTCTCAGCCACGAAATAGCAGCTGTGCTAGTTGGAAATAGCGGCTGTGCTAGTTGTAATTTCAATCACTAACTTCCTCACTATTATAAAGACATCCGTTTACATATTTATTTTTTTACTTTTACTTAATCATATTTGAAATTTTCTAGAAAAACTAAATTCACCCACCATTATTTTTAGTACAACTATTATTCACTGAGCAAACTGAGTTATTTGGGCATTCACCAACCACAAGTGACTTGTGACTTCGCTAGTTGTAATTATTACTAATCTTTAATTTCTCTTGAACTTCGTAAACGGAAGTCTTCGTATTTATCTATACTTTCATCTTTATTCGTTTATTATGCACTTCCTCCACCAACCGACATAAACTTTATCGAGTCTTTGTCTTTATCGATACTTTCTATTCACCCGAGTAAAGCGGAGTCGTCCTTTTTCTCTAAACTTTCATCCGAGTAAACCAGAGTCTTCCGCTTTCTCTTTCAACTGTTTGTCTTTATCTCTATATTTCAGAAATTTGCACTCTCTATATTTCCCACTCCAACAATAGTTGGGTCGCTGTGCAAATTTTACCGACGTATCTTCCCGTAAAAACAAGAAGTAATTACAATTTATTCAAAGTGAAGGGTCTGAGAAGCTTTAGCGAGTTTAAACTTTGAAGCCGAGTTTGAGTTTTACCAGGATCTTTAAAATCTTTCCACGAGAACGACAGGGTTTAGTTGTCAAGCATAATCTTTCTTTTCTCTTATTGATAACGTAGATTGACACGATGGAATCAATCCGTCGTGGTCGTCACAAAGATAAACAGAAACGCGGGACAAATGCCCAGCTTCAATTTCCAGGCAAATGCCCAGCTTCAATTTCCATGCGGATTCGTAAATCCTCTACTGCAATGCAATTTCATGGGACACGCTCAGATATATCAGTGTATCCATTTTGTTCTAACTTAATTTGGAGCTGAAGGGTTAAGTGAGTATAGACCATGGATATTACTTGCAGAAGTCCATCACTAACTGATGGCAATATGATTACAATTCTCAGTATTGACGGTGGAGGGGTCCGTGGGATTATCCCAGCAACTATCCTCGAATTCGTCGAGGAAAAGCTCCAGGTACTGATTTTAATCTATTCCACTTGTAAAAGTTTATGATGCTTTTATTTTACAAATCATCTCTCTGTGCTAAATTAAGTCTGTAACAGGAAATTGACGGCCCAGACGTGAGCATAGCTGATTATTTCGATGTAATTGCTGGAACGAGCACGGGAGGATTGGTCACTGCTATGTTAGCCGCTCCAAATGAGAAGAATCGTCCACTGTTTGCTGCAAAGGATATTACCAAGTTTTATTTGGAAAATTGTCCTCATATTTTTCCACCGATAACGTTCGTAAAAGAATCTGTTTTTCTTCTATTTTTTTCCGTTACAAACAACATCAGTAATCGTTCTGTTATGTTTATTCTCCTTTTCCCGCTTTAAGCGACATCAATATTGAATCAATAGAAAATAAATTACTACAGAGGCTTCTTGCGAAGGGCATTCAGATGGGCATTCAGTATTCTGAATGGCCCCAAATATTCTGGGGATTACCTGCACAAAATCTTGAAAAAGAATTTGGGGGATACACGATTACACCAGACCCTAACGAACGTCGTGATTACTACATACGACATCAAAATAGAGCAACCTGCAATCTTCTCCACTTTTAAGGTAATGTTGAACTATGATCTTAGTGATCTAAGTCATCCAAATTTGAATTAAAGTTCAATCCCAGTTGGAGTGATATATAGTAAACATCTTTTCCAGGCCAAACAGGATGAGCTAACAGATGCATGTTTGGCCGATGTCTGCATTGGAAGTTCTGCAGCTCCAACATATCTTCCTGCTTACTACTTCCAAACAAAAGATTCCTTTGGAAATACCAAAAACTTCAACCTCATAGATGGGGGAGTTGCAGCGAATAATCCAGTATATATTTTTCCTCCGAATAGCGTAACTATGATTTGAATCAAAATTTTGATTTCTTAGATGTTGTGTAATTTGTTCTTCTATAAAATGATGTGTTGCAGACATTACTTGCATTAAACGAAGTGACTAAACAAGCTCTCCTTCGCAATCCAGATTTTTTATTGCCACCGTCGAAAGATCAGGTGATTTATGAACCTTTTTGTTTATAAGTCGGTGTCATGCAGCCAAATATTCATTACTATTGACCTTTGAAAGAAGACACTGAAGTGAGAGCGCTATGTGTTTGAAACAGGATACTAGCAAGTTTCTGGTGCTTTCTCTAAGAATCCAGGTCCTTTCCTTCTTCCCTGTTTAAGTAATTCATGTAATTCAGTCGTATGCTTGTTTAGAGATTGGAACATAGTATAATTTACATCTGTTTGCATACCCTCAATATTGAAAAGGTCTAACACATTACATAATTGGGATCAGGTTGAGTTATCAGGAAATACAAGCTCAACCAATCTTTCAACTAAGAATAATCTGGAAGACCTGGTAAAAATAGGGAAAAACCTTTTGGACAATCCTGTTTCAAGAGCGAATATAGAGACCGGCCAGTTTGAGCAAGTGACAGGCGAAGGCACGAACACTTGGAAGTAATGGAGATGTTATCTACTTGTTAGCAGCAGTAATAAGCGCGGGTTATAAGCGCCAGTTAGAAGAGTCAGTTCTGAGTTAAGAGTCAGTTGTCTAGTTGTCTTTTGGTTTGCATGTAGCCGACTCGGGAGAGTCTTTTCCTATATAAGGATGTAATCCGTCTTCGTTTAATATCAAGAAGTGAGCGTAGCCTCACCGTGTGTGTTTGCCCCGTATATTTTATCTTGGTATCAGAGCCACGAGAGTGAGGTGCGGAAATTCAAGAGGTCCGCAGGTCCCTCCTCTGGTAGGGTGCGGGGGCATACTACTAGGCCCTTCAGCGCGAATAAAAGCGAAAGATTCCCGCAGGCGGAGCATAGCGTGAGGTGCGGACATTCCTGTGTCTACGCAGGCCGCATAGATAGCGTGAAAAATTTTGCATGAGAGAGAAACGTGCTTGCAATATTTGGTGTNTTTTTTTTTTTTTTTTTTAGGGATATTTGCTCTAAATTTTTAAAAAAATGTTAGATCTATAGATTTGAGTAATTATTTCTGCATAATTTGAGTATCTCAAAGATTTTTCAGCATGTTGAATTCATTTTTACATTTAAAAATGGATTTTAAACAACAAAACATAATGATTTCTCACAGCTTTATGTCACTGCTAGATTTCAATCAAAAAAATCATTTCATAGAACAGTTAGACAAGACCTATGATCAAATCACTTCAATATTACCGCTATCAAATTAACATGTGGAATTCAATAAAACTGTTCTACACTATACATCACCAAATTTCAACCAAAATAATAATTTCATAAAACAGTTAGACAAGACCTATATGATCACATCACTTCAATATTACCACTATCAAATTAACATAACCAAAAATCATTTCATAAAACGATTAGACAAGAACTATATGATCACATCACTTCAATATTACCACTATCAAATTAACATGTGGAAGTCCACGTTGTTATACACGGTACACATAAAGATGTTTACATTAAGTCAAAGTTATTAAAAAAATAACTACCCAATTATTTATGTTTGGTACTGAATAAATTTGCATAAATTTTACTACCAAATAATTTTTATAAATAGATTTATAATAAAATTTTGATATATTTGTAAATGAATGTAGGTATATATGTACTTGAATAAGTGGTAAGATCTAAATTATGTAGATCATGGAATGGAATGCGAAAAAGTAATGGCGAGGTAGTTATGCACTATTTCCATCTGAGAAAAATGGAGAAATTTGTGCCGCAAGAGAGTCAACAAGGTTGACCTGAGTCAATAAGTAGGTCGACTCTTTTTTTCTTATTACATCCTACCATCCATTTGAATTTTCCGGTAGAACTCTCTACACTGTACTATGCACCACACAAACCTTTGGGTATTGTCCCACCTTACCAAATGTCCCCACCTCTTGAACTGAGCATTCTGAAGCTTTATATCTTGGCAGCAAGTTTATCTCTCCACCAAAACCGCATCTCTGAAGGTATATTGAATTCAATTTTGTTGATTTTTGATATTTGAGACTTCCAATCTCAGAAAAAAGCCACCAAAAAACAAACTGCATAAACCTGATCTGTCATTTTTGAAATGTGTATAGTCTACAATGTTTTATATTTCGCAGCACTAGTCTCCGCCAGAGGGATATGCAATCTATAAAACTATTTTTATTTATATGTTATATAATCTGTTGTGTCTCAGTTCAGACCAATTTTCATGGAAAGGATGTCAAGGATGTGCCTCACATTGTTCTACTTCTTATTGGAATTAGTAATTACAAGTCGGTGAGATCTTCAAGTATCCTCTGGTTTCTGAGTCACTCAACTTGTCAGTAGTTTTGTCAGTCGGCTGATTTTTCAAACAGTGAGTCTTTATGTCAGTTTGCAAATGAAAACTTGCACATTTACTCAAACTCAGTCTAAGTAAGTGGGAAAATAATGAAATTACAAATGGAGCTGATCTTTATCGTCTCAAGTTCAGTTAAGTAAATGAAGAGTCACTTGTCTTTAATGTTGAGTCAGTCTTACTTCTACAGGAAGTCTCAGTCAGTGTCCATATAAGTTTGAGTCTTTAGTTAGTCGAGAGATGATGCAGACGATGTAGAGAAGAAGCAAAGAGGTAGAGAGAATACAGTCGTGAAGAAGAACAATAGCAACAACTGAGGAGTGAAGAAATTTGAGCATGAGCTCTGTATTTGTAAAGTCAACAAAAGTCATTGGAGATGAAGCTCATCTTTTATTCACGCATTGCGCAAAATTTAATAATACAAAGTGTTTTTTGTGTTGACAAGTTTTTTCATATTTCTGAGTTTATGGGCTAAGCATAGCACTATGTTATTCTGCATCCAAAATTCATTTTATTAAGTGTGTTTATTCATAGCGCGCAACAAATCGTGCAGTTTGTGCATTGCGTGGTTAGTTTTGAGAACTCTGTCACGAAGCCTCTATGGTGCGCAGTATTTGAAACTACGTTGCGTAGAGTAGTTTACGCACATCATAGATCTAAGATTTGGTATCAAAGCAGTTTGATCAAGAGAAGGTTCTATCAGAACAAGTCCAAGAGAAGAAACTTTGTTAAAAGGTAAAATATGGCTTCCATCTCAAATTTTCAACCTCCCACTTTTACATGCAAGAGTTATGAGATGTGTTCCTTGACCATAAAGGTATTGTTCCAAGGTCAATATATATGAGAGATAATTGAAATTTTTTATGTGGAACCAGTAGATTAGGAAACATACAATGCCTGCACACAAGCTGAGAATGATGTCTTGAAAGATCAATGAAGGAAGGATGAAAAAATGATGTTTTACATACATCAAGCCATGCATGAGAGAATACTCCGAAGAGTTGCATCAGCATGGGACATATTGAAACCCTCTTATGAAGGTATGGACAAAGTAAAGACTTCAAAACTACAAATTCTTAGAAGAGATTTTGAAACTCTGTCAATGAAAGATTCAGATTCAGTAGATTCATTTTATACCTGTGTCATTAGCCTAATAAATCAGATCAAGTCTCATGGTGAAACCATAGAAGACAAAAAAGTTGTTGAGAAGGTACTTAACATTTTTCCTCCTAAGTTTGGTACTCTAGTTATGACTCTCGAAGAGAGCAAAGACTTGTGTCCCTTTAGTTTAGATGAACTGCAAGATTCTTTCATTAATCATGAACACATATTGAATAGATCAACTATGTCATTAGAAAATGCATTTTCCACTGCGTCATCTATAAGTTGTGGAAGAGGAAGGGGGAGAGATAACTCTAAAGATAGAAGAAGAAGCTCGGTCATGAGTGGATGTAGTAGTAGTCCTAAAAATACTGGTGGAAAAGTTCAAAACCCGAGTAACACTCAACCAAGTGGTCAAATAACTAACAAACAACATTAGTAATCAGTACAAACAATTTGTTTTTCTTCTATTTTTTCCGTTACAAACAACATCAATAATCTTTATTTTATGTTTCTTCTCCTTTTCCCGCTTTAAGCGACATCAATATTGAATCAATATAAAATAAACCACTACAGAGACTTCTTGCGATGGACATTCATATGGTCATTCAATACTTTGAATGGCCCCAAATAGTATGGGGATTACCTGCACAAGATCTTGAAAAAGAATTTGGGGATACACGATTACACCAGACCCTAACGAATGTCGTGATTACTACATACAACATCAAAATAGAGCAACCTACAATCATCTCCACTTTTAAGGTAATGTTGAACTATGATCTTAGTGATCTAAGTCATCCAAATTTGAATTAAAGTTCAATCCCATTTGGAGTGATATATAGTAAACATCTTTTCCAGGCCAAATAGGATGGGTTAACAGATGCATGTTTGGTCGATGTCGGCATTGGAAGTTCTACAGCTCCAACATATCTTCCTGCTTACTAATTCCGAAAACAATATTCCTCTGGAAATACCAAAAGCTTCAACCTCATAGATGGGGGGGTTGCAGCGAATAATCTAGTATATATTTTTCCGTCTCCGAATAGCGTAACTATGATTTGAATCAATTTTTTTATTTCTTAGATGTTGTGTAATTCGTTCTTGTATAAAATGATGTGTTGCAGACATTACTTGCAATAAACCAAGTGACTGAACATTCTCCCCTTCGCAATCCATATTTTTTATTGCCACCGTCGAAAGCTCGAGTGATTTATGAACCTTTTTGTTCATAAATCATGCATCCAAATATTGATTACCATTGACCTTTGAAAGAAGGAATTGAACTGATCACACTATGTGTTGGAAACATGATACTAGCAAGTTTTTCTGGTGCTTTCTCTTGGAACCTGACATAAAATTGCTAATTACAATGCCACTGATGTTGCAAAATGGAGCATTCTTGGATGGTTATTCAATGGCAGTAAATTGCCCATATTTGACATGTTTTTTCAATTGAGTGCAGATATGGTGGACATTCACACATCCCTCTTGTTTCAAGCCTTTAAGTCAGAGAAGAACTATCTAAGAATCCATGTCCTTTCCTTCTTCCATGTTTAAGTAATTCATGTAATTCA
>JZKD02S0620858.1:777770-801560 GCA_000966675.3 Picea glauca | reverse complement strand
CCCGTAGGGGTTTTACCACGTGAAAACATCGGTGTGTTGATCTTTGATCTGGTTATGTGAGTGGTTACTGAAGGTGTTCGTCCTCTGTTGGAATACCTGTGTTGTCAAACAAGTATGGCCCTCCCCTCTGATTTCCTTAACTCTGACTGGTAGTGCTGCTGAAAACGCCAGGTGTTGGGACTCAATCAAAGTTATGTTCTTGGATTTGTATCTTTGGCTGCAGGGATAAGATTCACTCTGCTAACTTGCATTGTCCATTGGACCTGATGATTATCCGGGCTATCAAATCAGGATCCTCCCATTCTGATGGATGGGTACAAGCATTTCTTCTCTGTTCACTATCAGAGCGCCCTTCCTCATGATGGCCCCTTTGTTTGTTTCGGTGTCTGCCAGGGTGTTTAGCCCCCATAAGATGTGATAGAAGGTGATCTCCCTGAACTTATTCAAAAGGTGTGTAATTTTCCTGAATACTTGTCCTAGCCTGAGCTAATTAGGCCTCCTTTTCATCTTTAGCGACTGAATAATTACCATAGAGTCTCCAAAGACCACCAGGTTCTGAATGTTCCTTCCTGATACTTTCCTAAGACCCTACCAAAGGGAAAGGGCCTCCACCATATTGTTAGTGTCATGTCCCAGTCCCCATGAGAAGGACACCTCTAGCATGAAAAAAGGGTTTAGGATGATCCCTCCCCTACTAGTTGCTCCTGGGTTTCCTTTCGAGGCATCGTAAAAATAAAAAACTATGCTTATCTAGTGTAGTCATCCACTTTTTGAAGTATTTTTCTTCTAGTCTAACTTCCTAGCTTGCTTTCTAGACTAGATTGGTGGCTATTATGTGTTGATGGTTTGGGATGAACTCCTTAAGCCATTTATCTTTCTCCGGTTCCAAAATTTCTGCATTGTGGTTCTTGGTTTGAGAGTCTAGTGCCTCAACGAGAAGGGCTTTGGCCTTGCTCACCACCTAGTTTGGGTCGTGGTTTTTCTCAAAAAACAACCTATTGTTTCTTTCCACCCAAATTTTCCACTTCACGAATTTAGGGAGCCACATCCAACTCGTTTTGATAAGATCCTTTTTTCTCAGGGAGAATGGGGAGAGATTCACCTAGCTTCTTAGGAGATCATATACTTTCGTGGGTCGATCAATTTGGTCAGGACCAAGCTTCGTGAAAATATCCTAGACCTCGTTTGCATAGGGGCAGGTGAGTAGCAAGTGATATGTGGTTTCCTCCTCATTCGTACAAACAGGGCATCTTGAAGGGCCTTGCCACCTTCTTCTTCTTAGATTTTCACTTGTCAAAATGATTTTGTGGGCCATCGTCCAAATGAACATATCGATTTTTAGAATCGATTTGTAGGACCAAATTTTGTTCCACGGGGTTGCAGCAGGAGGAGCATGAGGAATTTCTTGTAGAAGCATGTAGCCTTCAACTGTAGCGTATTTCCTAGTGGTTGTGCCCCGACCTCTTTTGTCCTTGGCTGAGGCTTTAAGGGGGGACTTCCCTTGAAGTTCCTCAAGTAGGCTTTGAGCTTTCATTTCAAGCCTTTATGGATAGTTTCCAAGGTTCCAATCTTTCCAGTTGCCTGCCTCATCTTCATCCTAGCTTGAGATGTCCCAAATGGTGAGTTGGTTGTTGGATTGTAGCCAATTTTTTATATTGTCCATTCCTTCATTGTGATCCAATGGTGTTTCCCCTTGGATTTAATCCTCCCATACCCTTATATGTTTCCCATTGCTAGGAATCCATGTCAGATTGGATTTCAAGAGATCTAAGACCCTCAAACAGAGCATGAAAACTAGCAAGCCTCTAAGGGATTTTAGACGTCGATCCAAGCACCTGATACATTGCCCCTGGAAACATTTTTTCCACAATACTTCCTCGCTCCAGGAGAGTTTTCCGAATATTAGTTTCCACAAAAGTTTATCCCCCATAGCCAGGTTTTGGGTAGCAACGTCTCAAATTTGGAGGCCGCCTTCAAGAATCAGTTTCTTGATTTTTTCCCAGCTTACTAAATGGAGTTTCCTCTCATTTTCCTTTCCACCTTCCCACAGGAATATTCTCAGCAAGGCATCTATTTTGGTAATGATTGTTTTAGGCACAAGAATAATTGAGTTTTGATAGATTGGGAGACCAAAGAGGACAGATTTCAGCAGGACCACTTTCCCTGCAAGATTTATCCATTTAGGTCCCCATGCTTGGATTCAACACTTTAGATTGTCAAGAAGGGGGAGCCAATGGACCACCCTGGAGGCCTCTTTGAATTTTGGGATTCCCAAGTATTTGAACGAATCCTATATAATTGTCCCTTCCATTCCTAAAGATTTGGTGATTTCAAGCATCTCTCGTGGTGAGCAATTCCAACCATAGAGTCTTCTTTTATTTTAATTGATTTTGCTCCCCGAAACTTCTTCGTACCGGTCAATATCTCTCTTAAAATTCCTTGCTGAGAGGACACTAGATCCTCCAAGAAGAACGGTTTCATCTGCAAACTACGCATGGTTAATGTATTTGACATTTGTCACCATTCTGAGTCCTAGAAGTGAATGTGTCTACTGGCAGTAGTCCAACTGGAAGCTTAGAACTGAAGCTTGTATTTCATATAGGAGTGGAGACAATGAAAACCCTTGCCTCAGGCCCCTGGAGGCTTGGAAGTAATTTGAATATCTCCCATTCACCAACGGGGATATCCAAGGGGAGGAAATAGAATCTTTAACCTAGTTTATGAATTTTTGGGCAAATCCCATTTTCTCCATTACTGTGAAAAGGAAATCATGTCTAACTCTATCAAAGGAGTTGGCTAAGTCTATCTTAATAACCATACCTTTTTCTTTTCGGTGACAACTCAAGTGGATTTCTTCTTGGACCAACACTATATTGTCCAAAATTTGGTGACCTTTGATAAAACCCCCTTGGTTTTCCAGGATGATGCTAGGAAGAATTTTCTTGAGCCTGTTGGCTATGATTTTGGTGACCAGTTTGTRGCCTKTGTTGCAAAAGGATATTGGAYGAAATCTACTRAAGTTGCTTGCCCATTTTTCTTTTGGGATCARGGCTAAGAAAGATGAGTTGGTGTTGCCCCYGATTTTGAGACARWTTTTGGATTTTCGGACCATTMTTAGTAKWTTAGCCTTGATGATTGGSYAGCAGGCTTTGTAGAAGCRTGTTKTGAAGCYKTCGRGTCYAGGGGCCTTGTCATWTTTYATTTGGYCYAAYGCTTTCTTTATCTTTTGCAGTTGTATYGGRGCTRTAAGACTCARATTTTCMTCATTCTTCACTAGCTAGGGGATTAGAGACAAGGGATAGGCAYTGAGATCAATGTGRGCCTCATTTCATAGAACAATTAGACAAGACCTATATGATCRSATCACTTAAATATTAGCACTATCAAATTAACATSTGGAAGMCAATAACACTGTTCTACAAGGTACACCACCAAATTTCAACAAAATAATCATTTCATAAAATAGTTAGACAAAGACAAGACCTATATGATCACATCACTTCAATATYACCACTATCAAATTAACATGTGGAATTCCGTAATGYTRTTCTACACGGTACAYATAAAGAGKTTTACATTAAGTCAAAGTTATTAAAAAATAACTGYCCAATTATTTATGTTTGGTACTSAATAAATTTGCATAAATTTTACTACCRAATATTTTTTTATAAATAGACTTTTAACAAAATTTTGATATATTTGTAAATGAATGTAGGTATCTATGTATTTGAATAAATGGTAAGATCTAAATTCTCTAGATCGTGGAATGGAATGAAAAAAAGTAATGGCACTATTTCCATCTAAGAAAAATGGAGAAATTTGTGCCGCAAGAGAGTCAACAAGGTCGGCCCAAGTCAATAAGTAGGTCGACTCTTTTTTATTATTACATCCTACCAACCATTTGAATTTTCTGGTAGAACTCTCTACATTGTACTATGCACCACACAAACCTTTGGGTATTGTCCCACCTTACCAAATGTCCCCACCTCTTGAAATGAGCATTCTGAAGCTCCATCTCTTGGTGGAAAGTTTATCTCTCCATCGAAACCGCATCTCTGAAGGTATATTCACTTCAATTTTATTTTTTTTTAGATTTCAGAATTCCAATCTGAGCCAAAAGCCACCAAAAATCAGACTTCATAAACTTGATCTGTCATTTTCAAAATGTGTATAGTCTATAGTGTTTTATATTCCGCAACACTTGGATATGAAATCTATAAAACCATTTTTAATATAGGCAAGAAAGTATTTAACTAACAACAAGATTAAGAAGGCACGCTGAAAAGGCACCCGAAGACAATTCAGTTAATATGTACATCATCAATAATGTATATATAGTACATATACCTCAATTTTCCTCTAAAGGTATGATAGTTAGGGTAAGAAAACAAACTAATATTAGATAGTTTTCACCATCCCCATTGAAAAATTTAGATTTCCCCTTGTCAGGGACAAGTGGTTCAAATTTCCTTAACCATCATTCACAAGAATGACCAAGAATATATCCAGCACCTGTATAAGCTACTGGAAAAATGTGTACGCTTTCACAATGCATACACATATTAATATTGAAACACTGATCTATCATCTAATCATTATCAAATTCATTCACTGATTTTGTTGTGAGCAGGCTGCGGAAATTTCTGAACAAAAACAGGTTCATAATCGGTCTTTTGTTGCAGATCTTCTTGCTGATTGAAAGATGGCTTCTTGAAAATCCACCCTTTTACAATAATCCAATTGACAATATCAAATTTAAACTCAACAGAATTCTAAACAAAAACTACTCCAGAATGTAGGAGTTGAATTTTTCTTTAAAATTTCGATGATGTATATGTAAATCTCTATAGATGTTGGCTTGATATATAGTTAAATGGGCTCCGCCTGTAAATTGTCTCTCACAAGATATTCTTTTCTATATGGCAACAATGGGATGACCTCAAATTTTGGTCAAATTTTTTCTTCTGCAAACAACAACCATTATGGGCACACAATCCAATGCTCTTCCTGTCGACAATGGCTTTTACCCCCACAACGATGGCTCTATCTGGCATACAATAATCGCCATTTTGAAAACATGATACATCATGCATTAACTTAGCCATTATGTTATTATAGTACTAGATCTTGACAGAACCATCCATTGCCAACAAGCAGGGATCCATCCAAATGACATCTATGACACTTAAATAACAACTTTAAGTGTATCGTCCATGGTATTTAAGAGTACAGAACACAATAAAATATTACAGCTTCTCATAATGTTGTAACATGTGCAAAATATAACAACTGTGCCTTTTCTAAGAAAACTATGTATCAATACTTCAATAATTTTCAATAATTTTCCATTCGATAAAAATACGACATAAAGCTTAAAAATTTTAACAAAAAATTATTTATTGCAAATTTTTACGAGAAATTTCTTTATGCACAACGACTAGGGTTTAATTCTTTAATTCCTTTCTTGCTTTATCACCATTATAGTAGGTCGAATTCTTATGCTTCATTATAATTATCATTAAATCCACACAATCCACCTTTACAAACCTCTCTTAAATAATGAATCTGACCTCCTTTAAAATAATAAATATTAAATATATATATATAATGGAGGTTTACGACTATCTCTGGATTTTGGATTATTTTCCCTGCAGACTAACGATTCACAAAACCCAACTTGGTTTCCTCTGCCTCAGTCTCTCTCTTCACCAACTCTTTCATGGAGGCTTACACAACCATTGGGTGTCTTCTCAACTTCGAAAAACCAACAACTTTCTTCCACCAAATAAATCTCAGTTGACAAAGTGACTCCCTTTTTCCCATGCATGAACAAAACCCTCGACCTTCCTATTATGTGCACGAGTTCCTCTTCCTGAAGACTCTCACTGCATTTCAATTCGATGGAAAAACTATCATGGATCTACGAGGCCCTAAAGACTATAGGGCTCTGATAAAGTACCAGGCACTAAGAACTATAGTGCTCTGATACCACTATTAGGTTACTTTTAAGAATATAGGCAAGAAAGTATATAACTAACAACAATATCAAGAAGGCACGAGAAGGGTGGAAAAAGGAACGAAACCAATTCAATTAATATATACATCAATAATGTATATATAGTACATATACCACAACTATACTCTAACGGTGTGATCGTTAGGGTAAGATAACGAACTGAGATTAGAGAGTTTCAACAATATAATCTGTTGTGTCTAAGTTCAGACCAATTTTCATGTCAAGGATGTGCCTCACATTGTTCTGCTTCTTATTGGAAATAGTAATTACAAGTCATGAGATCTTCAAGTATTTGTTGATTTGTGAGTCAATCAACTTGTTAGTAGTTTTTTTAGTTAGCCGAATTGCCAAATATTGAGTCTGCAAATGCAAAGTCGCACATTTACTAAAAACTCAGTTTAAGTGAGTCAACAAGCACTGAAATTATAAATGGAGCCAATGTTTATCTTCTCGAGTTAAGTTAAGGAGATGAAGAATCGGTCTTGTCTTTAATGTTGAGTTAGTGTTACTTCTATAGGAAGTCTCAGTCGGAGTCCATATAAGTCCGAGTCTTTAGTTAGTCGAGAGATGATGCAGATGATGCAGAGAAGAAGCATAGAGGTAGAGAGAATAGAGTTGTGAACAATAACAACAACAACAATTGACGAGTTGAAGAACTCTGAGCACAAGCTCTGTATCTGTAAAGTCAACATAAATCATTGGAGTTTAAGCTCATCTTAGTTATTACATTTTGTATTCGCGCACTGTGTCGAGTTTATTAATATAAAGTGCTCTGTGTGTTGACAAGTTTTTGTCATATTTCTGATTTTATGTGCTAAGCATAGCACTGTGTTATTCTACATCCAAAATTCATTTCATTATGTTTGTTTATTCATAGCGCACAACAAATCATGTAGTTTGTGCATTGTGTGGTTAATTTTGAGAACTCTGTCACGAAGCCTGTGTGGTGCGTAGTATTTGAAACTGTGTTGTGCAGAGTAGTCTATGCATGTCGTAGATCCAAGATATGGTATCAAAGTAGGTTGATCAATAGAAGGTTATAACTTCTATTAGAACAATTTCAAGAGCAGAGACTCTGTTGAAAGGTAAAATATGGATTCAACCTCAAATCTGCAACCTCCCACTTTTACAGACAAGAATTATGAGATGTGTTCCTTGACCATGAAGGCATTGTTCTGAGGTCAATATGTATGGGAGATAATAGAAAATTGTTATGTGGAACCAATAGATTAGGAAGCATACAATTCCCTCACACAAGCTGAGAATGATGTCTTGAAAGATCAAATAAAGAAGGATGGAAAAATGATGTTTTACATACGTCAAGCCATGCATGAGAGAAGACTCCAAAGATTTGCATCAATAAAGCAAGCCAAGGAAGTATGGGACATATCGAAAACCTCTTATGAAGGTATGGACAAAGTAAAGACTTTAAAACTACAAATTCTTAGAAGATATTTTGAAACTCTATCAATGAAAGATTCATATTTAGTAGATTTCTTTTATACCCATGTCATTAGCCTGATAAATCAGATTAAGTCTTATGGTGAAACCATAGAATACAAAAAAGTTGTTGAGAAGGTACTTAAGAGTATTCCTCCTAAGTTTTATACTCTGGAAGAGAGAAAATATTTGAGTCAGTTTAGTTTAGATGAACTGCAAGCTTCCCTCATTAATCATGAACACAAATTGAATTGGTTAACTATGTCATTAGAAAATGCATTTTCCGCAAAGTCATATATAAGATGTGAAATAGGAAGGGGGAGAGCTAACTCTAACAGTATAGGAAGAACTTTTTTCATGAGTGAATGCAGTAGTAGTCCTGGAAATACTGTTGGAAGAGGTCAAAACCCAAGTACCAGTCATCCAAGTTGTCAAAGAACTAAAAAATCAAATATTCAGTGCCATTTTTGTAAAAGGTATGGACATTATGCATATGAGTGCAGAAAGAGAGAATATAATCAGAACAAGAAAGGCTTAGATCATTCAAATAGTGTAAATAACCAAACCAATCCTATGTTTATGGAGCACGTTGTAGTAATGCCTATAGTATCTCTAGTTGAATGCAATGTTGCTCAAGCAAGCCAATGTGACATATGGTATTTAGATTCAGTATGCAGTAACCACATGACAAGAAATATATAATTTCTTTGTATTTTGGATGAGTCAGTCCAAACCAAGGTTACACTTGGAACATATACCCAAGTCACTATCTTAGGCAAAGGCAGTATAAGCATCTTAACCAAACAAGGAGAACAAAAAGTTATGTCTGATGTACATTATGTTTTTGGTATGAAGCATAATCTGATGAGAAGAGGAGAATTGTTACAGAAAGGATACATAATGCCTAAGTTAACAAAATTCATTGGAGCTGAAGCTCATCTTAGTTATTGCATTTTGTATTCGTGCAATGCGCCAAATTTATTAATATAAAGTGTTTTCTGTGTGGACAAGTTTCTGTCATATTTCTGAGTTTATGTGCTAAGCATAGCACTGTGTTATTCTTCATCCAAAATTCATTTCATTAAGTGTGTTTATTCAGAATGCACAACAAATCATGTAGTATGTGCAATGCACAGTTAGTTTTGAGAACACTATCGTGAAGCATGTGTGGTGCACAGTATTTGAAACTGTGTTGCGTAGAGTAGTCCACGCGCATGGTAGATCCAAGATCTGATATCAAAGAAGGTTGATCAAAATAAGGTTTTATCAGAATAAGTTCAAGAGCATAAACTTTGTTGAAAGGTAAAATATGGCATGAACCTCAAATCTTCAACCTCCCACTTTTACAGTTAAGAATTATGATATGTGGTCCTTGACCATGAAGGCACTGTTCCAAGGTCAATATGTATGGGAGATAATTGAAAATGGTTATGTGCAACCAACATGTCAAGCAACATACAATTCCCTCACATAATCTGAGAAGGATGTCTTGAAAGATCAAAAAAAGAAGGATGAAAAAATGATGTTTTACATATATCAAGCCATGCATGAGAGCAGACTCCCAAGAGTTGCATCAACAAAGCAATCCAAGGAAGCACAGGACATATTTAAAACCTCTTATGAAGGTATGGAAAATGTAAAGACTTCAAAACTACGAATTCTTAGAAGAGATTTTGAAACTCTATCAATGAAAAATTCAGATCAATGGATTCCTTTTATACCCATGTCATCAGCCTGATAAATTAGATTAAGTCTCGTGGTGAAACCATAGAAGACATAAAATTTGTTGAGAAGGTACTTAGGATTCTTCCTCCTAAGTTTGATACTCTAGTTGTGATTCTAGAAGAGAGAAAATACTTGAGTCAGTTTAGTTTAGATGAACTTCAATCTCCCCTCATTAATCATGAACACAGATTGAATAGGTCAACTATGCCATTAGAAAATTCATTTTTCAGATAGTCATCTATAAGCCGTGGAAGAGGAAGGGGGAGAGATAACTCTAAAGGTAGAGGAAGAAGTTACGTCATGAGTGAATGCAGTAGTAGTCCTAGAAATACTGTTGGAAGAGGTCAAAACCCAAGTACCAGTCAGCCAAGTGGTCAAAGAACTGAAAAAACAAACATTTAGTGCCATTTTTGTAAAAGGTATGGACATTATGCATATGAGTGCAAAAATAAACAATATAATCAGAACAAGCAAGGTAAAGATCATTCAAATAGCATAAATAACCAAACCAATATTATTTTTATGGCATGCGTTGTAGTAATGCCTATAATATCTCTAGTTGAATGTAATGTTTCTCAAGCAATCCCATGTGACATATGGTATTTAGATTCAGGCTGCAGTAACCACATGAAAGCAAACATAGAATTGTTTTGTGTTTTGGATGAGTCATTATAAATCAAGGTTACACTTGGAACAGATACCCAAGTAACTGTCTTAGGAAAAGGCAGTATAATCATCTTAACCAAGCAAGGAGAACAAAAAGTTATGCATGATGTATATTATGTTTATGGTCTGAAACATAATTTGATGAGCAGAGGACAACTGTTACAGAAAGGATACATAATCTACATAGAAGATAATTATTGTGTGATTATGGATAAATTCCCAAGCAATCAACTTATTGCAATAATCCATATGACAAGTAACATAATGTTCCCATTGACATTGAAGCCAACCAAGAAGAATAATACAACGCTAGTTGTTGGTAAAGAAAAAAGTGCATAGTTAGACACTGCATTTACATCAGAAAATGTGTGCAGTATGAACAAAGGTGAAAGTGGCACAGAAATGAAGGAAACATTTTAATATGAAGTACATGATGATTCTTGGTTATGGCAGTTTAGATTTGGACATTTGAACTTTGGAGGTCTAAAAATGCTATACACAAAGACTATGGTAAAAGGTTTTACAATGATTGAAAAACTAGAAAGGATATGTGAACGATGCATATTTGGCAAGAAACACAAAGAATCATTTCCAGTTGGAAAGTCTTATAGAGAAAAATCTCCACTAAAAATTGTACACTCAAACATTTGTGGAACAATCTAAACTCCATATGTAGGAGGCAATACTTATTTATAACATTCATCTATTATTTCTCAAGAAAGACATGGATTTATGGTTGTTTTCAATAGTTTAAATCACTTGTGGAAAAGAATATTTGCTATTACATCAAGTGTTTAAGAACTGACAGAGGAGAAAAATATGTCTCAAGAGAATTTCAAAATTTTTGTAAAGTTCGTGGAATCTATAAGAAATTTACTGCGGGATATACGCCGCAACAAAATGGTGTCACAGAAAGAAAAAATATAAGCATTATGGAAATGCCATGCAGTATGTTGGCAACCAAACATTTGTCAAATGAGTATTGGTTGAGGAAGTAGCAACTACCGTATACATATTGAATAGATTTATGACAAAGAGTGTGAATAATAGAGATCCTTAAGAAGCATGGATAGGTATGAAGCATAATGTGGTGCACTTAAAAAGTTTTGGTTGTGTCACATACACACATGTTCCAGATGAGCTGAGAAGAAATATGGACAACAAAGGACAAAAATGTATATATGTTTGGTATTCCAAAGACGCAAAATCATACAAGTTGTATGATCCTATTGCAGGAAAAGTCATAATCAACTGCAATTTTTAGTTCACGGATAATGAAGCATGGGATGGAAGTATAGAAAAGACAATGGAAATTATTGATGTAATGGATCATGATGATATAGAAGAAGAAGTGATAAAAACACCATGCACATGTCAGTGCGTAGTCCCTTATTCACCTAACACTGTGAAACAAATCACAACGTAAAATACTCCAATGCGAACAACAAGTGTGATATATACACCTAGAGCACAACAAACATCAACAAGCAGATTGAGTAGTTCTACATCTCCAGATCCAACATTAGCAAGTTTTTTAACAAGGAAGATAAGAAGTTTGTGCAACATCTATAATGAAGATGCACCAAATTAATTTTCATTTTTTACTTTGCTTTCCCAAATAGATGATTCATTGACTTTTGAAGAAGCCATCAAAGATGATGTATGATCAAAAGCCATGGATGAAGAAATCATATGCACAAAGAACAATAATACATGGAAATTAGTTGATGTACCTAATGAAAAGGATTTGATAAGTGTCATGTGGATTTATAAAACCAAGAAAGACACAGAAGGAAATGTGAAGAAGCACAAGGCAAGTTTAGTTGAAAGAGGTTTTACACAACAACCTGGAATTGATTTCAATGAAAATTTTGCACCATTTGCGTGCATGGACACCGTCAAAATTGTGTTAGCAATTGTCGCGCAGTACAAGTGGAAAGTTTATTAAATGGATGTAAAGTCAACATTTTTAAATGGACACTTAGAAAAATAAGTGTATGATGAACAACCACAAGGCTATGAGGTTCCAGGACAAGAAAACAAAGTGTACATATTAAAGAAAGCACTGCATGGATTAAAGCAACATCCCAGATCTTGGTACAGTCACATTGATTCTAATCTCACACAGAATGAATTTCAGAGAAGTGAAAGTGAGCCAACGCTGTACATCAAAGCAAATCAACAAGGTAATATGTTAATTGTTTCCTTATATGTAGATGATTTGATTTTTACAGGTGATTTTGGCATAGAACAATTTAGTTACTCATGAAGGATGAATTTGAAATGACTGATTTGGGGCTTATGAGATATTTTATGGGAATAGAAGTACACCATTCGAAAATCGATATATTTATTTCACAGTCTAAGTATGTGGATGAAATATTGAAAATATTAAATATGATCAATTCAAAAGTAGCCCCGTCACCTATCATAACATGATCGAAGTTAAGAAAGGAAGATAAATGGTCCAAAGTGGATCTCACACTGTTTAAAATACTAGTAGGCAGTCTTATGTATCTCACAACGAAAAGGCCTAATATTATGTATGGAGTGAACCTAATCTCAAGGTTCATGGAAACTCCGAAAAAATCACATTTGAAGGCAGGAAAGAGGATATTGAGATATGTAAATGGAATAATAGATTTTTTTCATTAAATACTCCATTTCAGAAGATTTTAGACTCATTGGATACACTGATAGTGATTGTGGAGGCAACATAGATGACAAAAAAATTACCTTTGCGTACAAATTTCATTTTGGAACATGTATGGTATCATGGGAATAAAGGAAGTAGCCCATAGTGACTCTTTCTTCAGTAGAAGAAGAATACGTCACATCTACAAGCACAACTTGTCAAGCAATTTGGATGAGAAGAGTGTTAAAAGATTTGTTGTAGGAACAATATGAACCAACAACCGTATTTTGTGACAATAATTCAACCATCATGTTATCAAAGAACCATGTGTTTCACAAGAAAACTAAGCACATTTATACAATGTATCATTTTATCAGAGAATTGGTGAATAACAAAGATATATGTTTAGAGATTTGCACCTCAAAATAACAAGTTGTGGAAATTTTCACAAAAGATTTAGGAAGAGATGCATTTCTACATCTGTGCAATAGTTTGGGAGTCTGTGCAGTAACAAATGAGTGACACTAAATTGTAAACTCAATTTTGATGTAAAATTTGTAATCCCACCTACTTGTAATTAAGGCAGAGTGTTGGAGATAGTAATTACAAGTTGGTGATATCTTTATGTCTCCATCAATTTGTCATTCAATTAACTTGTCATTAGTTTATTTAGTCAGCCAAATTGTCATACAATCAGTTTGTATGTCAGTATGCAAATGCAAAGTCACACATTTACTCGAACTAAGTCTAAGTCAGTCGACAAGTAGTGAAATTATAAATTGATTCGAGATTTAGCTTCTTGAGTTCAGTTAAGTAGATGAAGAGTCAGTTGTATTAATGGTCGTTTTTAATGTTGAATCAATCATACTTCTACAAGAAGTATCAGTCAGAGTCCATATAAGTCTGAGTCTTTAGTTAGTCAAGAGATGATGCAGATGATGCAAAGAAGAAGTAGATAGGTAGAGAGAACATAGTCGTGAAGAAGAATAACAAAAACAACTGAGGAGTTGAAGAGGTCTGAGCACAAACTCTATGTATGTAAAGTCAACATATGTCATTGGAGCTAAAACTCATCTTAGTTATTGCATTTTTTATTCGCGCACTGCGCCAAAGTTATTAATATCAAGTGTTTTATGTGTTGACAAGTTTCTGTCATATTTATGAGTTTATGTGATAAGCATAGCATTGTGTTATTCAACATCCAAAATTCATTTTATTAAGTTTGTTTATTCACAACATGAAACAAATCGTGTGTTATAGAAATATTTTCCTCACCATTGCTATCTTGCATAGAGGGCCTTTTTCCATTTCCCTATGCAAACTTATCAACCCCGTTTTGATAAATCCAGAGAAAAAAACATATATTTTTCCACATATACGCACCCTAACTTCTTTGCAAGATGCGTATACGCTTGATGCTCCACTACAACTTGCATATATCGGGATTTGTGGCAGAAAATACAAAATGAGGTCGGGTTTACATGTCATGACAGAAGATCTCTGATATTTGGCCTTCCATATACTGGAAACGTTCTGAATCGGCCGTTCAGTTTCATTCTAGAGGCTATAAGAGCACAATTTCGATCTATGGAAAAAGAGAAAGAAAGCATTCAACTTTGAGAGCAAAGTTACTCTGGAGAAATTACTTCATATTGAGTCTGCATCCCTTTGTCCCTCAAGTCTTAACACAATGTTCAACCCCCAAGCTCTTCCCTTATTGTCAAGAGAATATCTTTATCTTTTTGCTATGAGCTTACCTTTGGTGGAGGATTGAAGTGGTGGAGACCCAGTTGGAAGGAACTTGGTTTCTTGGTTTCGAACTGTGCCGAAACGAAAGTCCATGATGTTAATACTTTTGTTGATCAATTATTAATAGAAATACTCATTTCCCATCCAATTGATATCTTGCGAATATATGATTATTATCCATGGGCATGTTTGTAATGTTTATTAATGGATTGTGCTATCTAATATGCTAACTCATTTTATATATTGTCACTATATACTTTCATCACTTGTTTGTTGACAACTTTTTGTAGGTATAAGGCTTTGGGTCAAAGTGCTCAATGGTGGAATGGAATCAAATGATTGGATCGAGGTAGGATTCTTCCTCGTATTGCACATTAGTTTATATAGAACATGTTGGATTTGAGTTGATTTCTGCAGTCATACCTGTCTGTTGTGGTTTACCCTTGGCCATAGAGAATTTTTCCCTTGTAACAGAATTGGCAACCATACTGGGGATAGATCTTCCTTCTAAGGGTTGAAGTATTTTTCCTTCTTGTGTTGTTATTTTGTCTTTGTACTTCTTGTCATATCACAGTTGGACATAGTCTGTTGATACTTCTGAGTTTTCAACCTTTTTACCTTGCCTAGCCTTGTTCTAAAAGATATATGCCCTTTTTGCCCTGACAACCATGTGTATATGCTTTCTTTCCCACTACAAGAGGCGTATATACACCCTTTTCTCTTGAACGGGAGCGTATACCACTTCCCCCTTTCTTTTTTTCTTGGTTTAGTGACTGTTGGGTAGGTTTTTAGGATCATTGAGCCTTCTTGGGTCTCTGTGGTACCTGTTGAGATTATCTGGGATGACAGGAAACCTTTTTGGAGTTGAATTTTTGGGCGGCATATTTCTCTTTGTTTTCCATTTTTTATTTGTCCTTGGTAGTTGGGTTGTCTACTTAGTTGCTTGGTGTTCTAATCGAGTGATTTCTTTTATACACAATATAAGTTATATATCAAGTCGCTTATTAGTCCATGGATTTTCTTTTTAAATACATTGAAAAAAAAAAAATAGGCATTTTGCATTGGTTGGTATTTTTGTCTGTGAGCCTTTATCATTAGCTTAGCGCATTTAGCGAAAGATTGCATATTAATTCTGAGTTGCAGAGTTAAAATTGAAGATTGCACTATTTTTATTTAGCATATCATTCACTAAAAAGTTAAATTTACGCCTTGCACTATATCCATTTTTATTTTTATGCAGAGTCATAACACCATGAGTTTCATTTCCATACCTCTTTGAGTAATCACGACCAGTAAAATTTATGCTTTAAACTAAAATTGATTAGTCATGGTTTTATTTTTTAGGGTGCACAAACTAACCTAGGATTTAGTGCCTTGGAATAAGATTTTTTGAGTAAACTTCTCCAAGGCAATTAAATCAACTTAAGTGTCTAAGAGTTGATAAATTCATTGTATAATTGGTAATATCAGGAGGCTCTGCTCACACCGGAGTTAATCACGAGGTTGCATAAAGTTAGTTGAAGGGATAACCCCTGGATACTCACCTAGCATTAGAGATATTTCTGTGGATTTATTCGTATTTGGGAATCTTTCTAGTACCCATACCTCTGTGAGAGGCAATGCTTTCAAGGTTTCGGGCTTTGCTACCCTGCCCATACAGTGATTTGGACTTATGACTTCTCGCATGTGCATTAGTTATACAATGGTTTATTAGTTTCTTGACTTAGGTTTCTCATAGGTTACTTGTAGGGGTTATTCTACTTGTATCTTGAGTCAGATAGGGGTCGAACAACATACAAACTTTATGGAGGATTACCTCTCCGAGGGGGGGTCTAACTGACTGGTTGTTAAGACTACGAGGGCCCTTATAACTGATTTTGTTACCTACAAACTTTAGCAAGGAGTCTCAGGTCGCTCTTGCACGAGGCATACCTTCTTTAGCAAGGGAGGCCACTCATCCACTTTAGCCTGTTTGCATGCATTTTGGCCATTTGAATTTTTGGTATGCTCTTTGATTGTTAGTTGACCATAGGATTTCATGTTGGGTATTTGTTATCATGGATAGTGGAGTTCCTTTTTCTCCCTCATTTACTGCTATCGCCCCCATGACGTTCATGGGGGGAAATCCATCTGTTTTTTATAATGGTATGCAAAACTATAATGCTCAGTCCACACCTTGGGTCTCTAGCCATTTTTTTGTTGATATGCCTTCCCTTGTGTAGCCCTCTCCCTGGCCCACATATATGAATCCTAGAATTGGACCCGGGGGCACCTTGGCTCCGATGACTACTTCTTCATTTGATATGAGTTGTGTCCCTGTGGGAGGATGGAACCATCCTCCCTATGGATCCAATACTAGCTACACTCTTTCAAGAGACAATACTCAGATGGGTGCCTATCCCACTTATTACCCCTCGCCCATGTATATTTTTTCCTCCATGTCAATTCCTTCGAACACTTTTTCCAGGACAGGTCCTCAAGTACCCCCAGGTCTTCCCTACAAGGAGAATCAATTTTATAATTCGGGATACCGTCTTTATGGAACCCCTTCAAAAGGGGGCAACATATATCCTCACTCGAATAATCCTTATCCAACCTCATTCTCTCCACAAACCCTAGTGACGATGCCCGTCCAAAACTCATCAGACCATTTTGGCATGAACCAACACCTTACTGGGCTAGGGCAATGGGTACACCAAGATCCTGCTTGGCTTGTAATTTTTCAGAATCAGTCTTTCCCCAGACTGTGGACTCAAATGCCACCATCAATCACTAGCCTAGTCATTGTCATTCATACTAGTGCTCCATATCCAACCTCTTCCAGTCATGTTGGAGATGAGTCAACTTCTTCTACCAACTACATCGACAACTTGCCCCCAACCTCTACCAATTATGTCAGGGCAACCGTTATTTTTTCCCCAAATCATAGCCATGTCACGTCTCCCACTTCTATTCATCATACGAGAGATGACTCTCTGTCCCCTGCTAGTTACATCGAGAATCCCAGATGCCTCAGACGTAAGCCTAAATTATTTTGCAGGACCTGTAAAGGAAGTCACCTTACTCATTGTGTCCAATTACTACCAAGATACCTGAAACATGGGGTTCACCCAAGAGCCCTTCAAATTCTGAGACATCTGTGGTTTCTCTTCACAACACTCCTCCCCTGATCGTCTCGGTGGTTCCACGGATGCAATCTTCACCCAACCTCACCCCCTTTGTTAAGGGTGAAGTGTCTATTTCCCCCACTACTACGCATCCTCTTCAACCTAAAATTGAAGAAGTGGCCACACCAGTGTAATCTCTGGTCAACCCTACTCTCCCTGAAGAGAATGATACACCTTTCAGCCATGTCATCAACATTCCAGACCCTCCCCCTTCTGAATGAGAGATATTTATTCTTCCTCAGAATGCTCTCCCTCTAAGTCCTGACGAGGTTCCTTTTGATTGGGATGACCTGATGGGACATCCCATCCCCCCACCTATGTCTTTTCCATTAAGAGACATTATTCAAACCATCATGGAGACCGCATCCTTTGTTAGCACCTTCTCCTCTTTGACTTGGAAAGCCTTGGGTTTTCCCAAGATATTGTCAACTATTCGCAGGATACTGACTTTTAAGAGAAGGTCGGGATGGGAGCCTTGGTCTCCCCCCTTACATGTTGATTAAACTCTAGAACATGAGTCTTAGTTAAGCTCTTTTCCGACTCGTTAATAAAAATTGAAAAGATCACCGAGTGATTTGTTCCTTTCACACTCGTTAAAATTGGATTTGAAAGATCATGAATCTTAGTTAAGTTGTTTTCCGACTCGCTATCAAAAATGGAAAATATCGCCGAGTGAACTTGTCTTCTTCACACTCATAAATTGGATTTGAAAAGATGTCTATTTGGCGCAAGTTTACCCCTTTTTCACTCCAAGTAGACTAAAAGATATAAAAAAGGACATCTTTTGGCATTAAATTGTGATTGCATCTCATGCCCTTGCTTGCAGTATTAAGCCTTTAGCCTATTCATGCTTTGTGTTATAAACCATGGCCCAAGCAGTTTTCATCCTCAACCAAGAAGAGCCTTGTCTATATCCTTCACAATTTGACACCCTACACCCTGGAGGGAACATCACCCCGAGTGTCCATCTCTCGCAAGCATTTCCTTGAATTGAGCATAGGTACATTCCACTGTTGGAACTAGTTTTTCTTACTTGCAACACTCGTTCCCTCCTCTGTATCATAGCATTCAATTGTTATGAAAAAACAAAAAAATATGGGTGGGAAGGGAGTACTATATTGTAATTGGCAGCAGTCATATCACCTTTGAATATAGCACAAAGTTATTAAGTCCTTGTGTCATCATAATTTTGGGTTTAGCATGGCCTTAGGAAGTTGATCTCGTTACAAAATTTTCTCTACCAACTGGTTAATCTTCTAGCCACTATAGAGAACATTATGGATGCCTCCTACATATAATTTTCAAATCATTAAGTCTATGTTGCTAGAGTCCACCGTATGTCTCATGCTCTTGTTCAAAGGAAGTCTATCAACCTTTGTCAACCACTCCTCAGAAATATTGACTTCGCATGTCATCCATACTCTCAGTTTGTCTCAAAATCACATGATACTTTAGTCTTATGATGCACCCTGGCCCTACTTTCATCATTGGTAGGTCACCTTGAACCCAACAATCCACATTTCATCATGGGTTGTTGACAGGGTGATTTCCCTTGTGTTCAATGGAAAGACATCTATTCACACTTTGGGATTTGTGTAGTGTCTTGGATTCCATTATCCTTATTGGTGGTTTCCTTGCCTTTGTCAACAGTTTTCATCACTGGCCGCTATCCAAAGGGTCTTTTTCGTGTCCTACTTGCATTTGGAACATGAGAAAGATTCACAGGGTTGCTGGTTCGTGAACATGTTCTTTATCTGATCTCCACCAAATCATGAAGCTCATGATTTTCTCCTCGTGTTGATTGATGAGAGATGACTTAATGCTCTCCTTTCAACGGGTCTCTTTCCATCAACTTCGACTCATGTATTCTGGATGTGAGACTTAGAGTTTTATGAGTACCTTGAGGTTTGTAGTCATTAGTGGCAGGCTCTCTCGCCATTGACAGATGGGGATACATCAATGTCTCCTGATCAATGGATCTCTCAAATGTTCAACACCAGCTCCTTTATTCACATTTGTAGAGATGTACTAAGTGCCTTGATACCTACTTTCATCATTGGTAGGTTGTCTTGCATTTGTTAACAGTATACCTCAATGACCGGTAATCAAACGATGTCTCGTAGATCGTGAGTAGTTTTTCCCTTGTAACATTGTGGAGTCTGTGCATTGTGCAGTTAGTTTTTAGAACTCTGCTGTGAAGCCTATGTGGTGTGCAGTACGTGAAATTGCAGTACACAGAGTAGTCTGTGCACATCATAGATATGAGACTTTTGTGGCGGGGTCGACTTCAGAATGTAATGGATACATTTCCTTATGGTAATGTCTATGATTATCCATTCATTATTTGAATCTTTTCTTGAGAAACTTCATATTGTGGCTAACACGATGATATTTATGTCTTTATCCTATGCTTTGGGCTTCGTTCGTTATGCAAAGTTCAAACTTCTTGGGGTATATGTCTACAATTTCTACAAGTTTATGTGGGGAATATAATTACAATGTGTGGGACTATTTTTTCTAGAAGTGTGAACAACATTTATTGTCAGGATTCTTCGGAAGGCACGAATCATAATTCATATCAGGTACAATTCCCTAGTATATCTTTCATGGAATTATCCAAAGGGATGATGGGATTCAACATTTCTACTGGAATACAGGGACTCAAAATAGGTTTGTTAAGCATATCTCGAAGGACATCTAGCTAAGCCAGTTCATAATGGAGAGAAACAAGTGTGTATATTGACTAACAACAATGGGATGTGCACTATTCAATTGACATCCTCAAGTCCACAACAACACTTTTATGTACTCCTATAACAAACCATGTGTGTACCTATGTGATGCGAAGGGTGGAGTTGGTAAACAAGTTGTATTGGAGGAGAGGTTTGTTGAGGAAAATTGGCTTTAATTAAAATCTTTCTTCGATATGAAATCAATGTGGTAGTCTAAATGTTTTATGTTTTGGTCCTTCTCTTGAGATGTTTTTTGGGGGATATTTGTCCAAAATCATGTGAGAACTTTTGGAGGATATTTGTCCGAAATCCGGTGATAAATTGTTAGATCCTCACATTTGACTGATTATTTCTGTATAATCTGAGATCCCCGGGTTTTTCCAGCATGTTGAATCCATTTCTGCATTCAAAAATGAATTTTAAATAACAAAAGGTAGTGATTTTGTGCAGATTTATGTCATTGTATTTGGGGAAAAATACCAAAAAGTAGAAAATTTAGACAACTCCATTTTAAATTAATTGTGGTAATTTGATTATACTTTATAATACATATTTTTCGTATGGTTGTTACTATAAGTAATCATTGTATACTGAATTATTTTAGTAATTTTATTGTTAAAGTTTACTAATGTATACATACTCTACCTTCTCTGATTTGAATTTGTGATCTTTTAAGAGGAAACAAATGTTCTTATCCATTAGGCCCATTGAGACTATATAATAATAATAATAATAATAATAATAATAATAATAATAATAGTATGACTATGAGATAATTGATCTATATTATTATAATAATAATAATATGACTACTAAATAATTGATGCAATATATTATAAGGAGAGATGATTAGATGATTTATGGAACATGTTATGATGATCATAGGATTAATAGAACACAATGTATATGGAAATAAAATTTAGAGAAGGGTTGGGTCTAATGGTGCCAATTTTTATACTATGTTTATGGCACTTTATGTGATGTGGAATGCATGTGTGTTGAGTTTTCTTAATTGTATTATAGCTATCATATACATTGGAGATACCTTACTAATAGATCACTATACTTTGACTTAATTTTTATGTGACATCCTTGTTTAGAAGGTTGGAGACCTATGTGGTATGGTGACATGTTTCATGAGGAACACATGAATGGTTTGATTGCTTGTTTGGTAGAATGACCTATTTGGAGGAGCATTGGGTACTTAGGAGGAGAGCATTGTGCCCTAGGTAGTGTGGGGTCACTTGGTTACTTATATCGAGGCATGTTCTTGAATTGAGAACTCTTGTGTTGAGGAGTGTTCATAGAGGTGTGGTGGAACTAAAGGAGCGCATGACCTATGAGGTATCATTGGATCATTAGATACATTTGGAGAGGAGGGTTGGACCCTTCTTGTGGAGTGCTCACCATGGAAGAGGTAGGCACTAAAAATGAGCCAAGGCCTAAAATGTAGCTCAATAGTTAGGCCCTAAAGGAAGGTTCCAGTATTTTGGAGCTACGAATGATAGCTTGAACCACCACAAATGACCTCTTGAGGGTATCATTTTCCTTTAACAGGGTATATATGTACCATTATCATTTTTGAACACTAAGTATGGGTCTGAGGGCCCTAGACATGGTTAGGGGAGGGAACATGAACCATAGGTCCTAAAGCAAACTTCTAGCCATCTAGGGATAAGAAGGATGTCTTGAACAACCACACATGATCCCCTAAGAGTATCCTAGACTATGTTGGGGATGTTAGTGCCACTAGGTGGTTTTGAGCAATAGGTGATTTTGAGTTGTTTTTGATCTACTCTTTGGTCACTTCACAAGGATGTAATGGTAACATTCACATGATCCTTCATATGAATGCACACACATTCCTAAGTGTGTGTGCACTCCTACTCAAGAACACATGCACGTTCTAAATCACATGCACACTCATACTTCAAAACAAACACACATCCATTAAAAATCCAAGTTGGTAATTATATGTGGCAGTTTGGTGAACACCAATCTTGTAGAATTAAGAATGCATGCATGTTTCTAAGAATGCACATGTGTTTCTATACATGTGCATAAATTTTCACCCCATTGCTAATTTTTTTAATCAACTTCATGCAAGCACCCATATACAAATCAATATACAAAAATATTGCTATATATATATATATATATATATATATATAGAGAGAGAGAGAGAGAGAGAGAGAGAGAGAGAGAGAGAGAGAGATGTCTCACTAAAGGGTGACATGCGGCTTTTTTGTGTTATTTTTTTTTCTATATGACACATGACAAATACATGTTAATCAAAATGAATTATACATCTCCCACATAATGGGATGTAAAAATCAACTAAGTTGGAATAATAATTTTCTTAATTTCAATTATATATATATATATATATATATATATATATATATATAGTTGACATAAAATTATTTTACTTAAGATGGACATTGAAATATTTTATTTATAATTATAATTGATATTGAATTTAGTTTTTGTTATTAATATTTTGTTTACATGCTACATGTTAACTCTATGTTAAGAATGAAGTAATTACACATCTCCCACATACTAGGATATATAAATCACCTATGGAAAAAATATTATGATTTTTTGAACATTAAGTATGAGTCTCTAGACCCTAGATATTATGAGAGAAACAAACCCAAGAGTTAGTCTCTAAAGGAATATTATAGGCTTTTGGGGCCAATAATGAAACCTTGAACCACCACAAATCACATCTTGAGGGAATCATTTTCCTTTAGCATTTTTGAACACAAGGTGCATAGGTATTAGGCCCTAGACATGTTTAGGGGTGGACACATGAACCTTAGTCCCTAAAGTAAGCTTCTAGCCATCCAGGGATAATAAGGATGCCTCTAACAACCACACATGATCCCATGAGGGAATTGTGGTCTATGATTGGGGATGTTATTGCCACTAGGTGGTTTTGAGTTTTTTTTGGTCCACTCGTTGGTCACTTCACAAGGATGTAATGGGAACATTTGCATGTTACTGTTGAGGAATCCAAACACATTCCTAAGTGCATGTGTGCTCCTACTCAAGAACCCATGCATGTTATAAAGAAAGTGCATAATCCTTCTGAGGAACACACACTCAATCATTAAAAATATAAGTTGTAAAGTGTGTGTGTGGTGGTTTAGTGAACAACACGGCTTTAGGATTAGGAATTCATGCATGTTTATAAGAACCCACACACATTCACACCCCATTGCCACTTTTTCGACCATCAACTTCATGTGAGCACCCATATACAATTAAGTATATAAACATATTGCTTTACACACACACAAACACAAATAGTTGATATTGAAATGTTTCACTTAAGGTTGACTTTCAAATATGTTATTGTTAAAAAAAATTACACTTGTCAACTACATGTTAAGCATACAAGGAATTCCACATCTACAAGATAATGGGATGTAAAAAACACCTACCTTTTGAACAATAATTTCCTTAATTTCAATTCGTATGATACACACACACACACACATCAAATAAAATAAATTTATATTGATTATATATATAATTAAAGTTGATATAAAATATTTTTTTGGGTTGAAATATTTTATTTATGGCTAACATTGAAAAAAACAATTATTACTATTTTTTAGATGTCATAAATAAAATATTTCAATATCCACCTAA
>JZKD02S0620858.1:761520-773739 GCA_000966675.3 Picea glauca | reverse complement strand
ATACAAGACCTCCCACATGTATTGAGAAGGTAAGACTGATCCTCTCATATTTCATGGAGATTACTTAATCTTTTAGATTCTTCTTCTATTAAAAATATATACGTAATATACTTATAAATATATTATAATTGTAATACTTAAATTTAATTAAATTTAATTATATTATTGCATTAATAATGCGAATAAAAATTCATTCTAACCAAGTTGAGCTTAGGTCTATTCATGTTAAGGAAATATTTATGACCATTTTGTTTTGGAGTTAAAAACTAATAGAATTTAATGTGCAAGTTACGTAACCTCAAGTAAGATAATCAAATGATGGTACTTAAATTTATCGTGTTACTAGATTCAGAACCCTTGAAAACACTAATAGACATTGGAGGTCATTCTTGTTATAAATTGTTGTTTTGGGTAGCGTAGTGTAGTAATTATCTACATGTTGTAAAAAACAAAATTGAACTTAGTTGCTTGAATTGTAAGGATACTTCAAGATTTTTAAAATCTAAAATATATATATTCTTTTGTATTTACTTACTTTTTGTTTTTTTTTTTAAGATTGTGGGGATATTACAATTTTGGCATCATGTAAGAAGAGTATCATAGTCAAATCCACTACTAAATTATTATTTTTAGCACATTTGTATTAATTTTGGACTACCATGGACCATTATTTCAAATAGGGATAGTAAGTTCCTAAGTATCTTCTGGTCTAGCCTATGGTCTATGATGGACACCAAGTTGACCAAATTGATTGCCTTCCACCCCCAAATAGATCAACAAACAAAAGTGGTAAATTGGATGATTATGCATATCCTACACATGTACAACTCTAAGAATCTACATACATGGGATCATGAGATCCCCCCATATGTTCAAAATAGCTACAACAAATCCCCCCACATTTCTATTAGACACAACCATTTCCAAGTGTCTTGAGGGTTCCATCCATTGGCCCCCATTAATGTATCTTTTTCCATTGCATATTCACAGGAAGAGTCCTCCCATGCTCAAACCGAAGTAGATAGAGCATCCAAATTTGTTGAAAGGATGCATCGCATCCAAAAAAAAATTCATGATATCCTATATAAATCCAATTCCAAGTACAAGCAATGACATGCACTCTTGTTATGACCCAAGGGGAGTATATATGGGGCTAAATGTATATGATATGACCCCAAGGGGGGGAATATATGGGTTTAAATGTACATTTAAGGTCTAAATATATATGCAATAGGGTTGTCCTAATGGTAAAGGGGCCTCATGTGGAAGTGTGAATAGGTATATATCGAGGCCATGTATTCATTATTGGAGAGATGTGAATTGTGATGGATGAATGCATTTGGTTATTTGGAGGAGTTTCCCTTATTATTTAAGGCATTATTGTGTAACTAATATATCTTGTAGTTTTTATCCACACTCACATTTTGTACATGGTGTGTACTTCTATTCTGTTAGGATAATTTAGGCATTTGGATCGTTACATTTGGTATGAGAGGACTGATCCTAGGGTTTTTTCTTTCTCAATACAACCATTTTTTTCATTTTCACTATAATGTTTTCTTGGAGCCACTTCAGAAGGTGAAAGTTGGATGATATTGAGAAGACTTATCATATTACTCATGGTACGAATTTCCACTTCTGGATCATTTGATTTATAGAGATACACTTTGTGGAAGATAGGGTTTTTTAGTAGTCTTGTAACTAGTCTCAAACAAGTGTTTCAGGTAAAATAGTCATAACTTCTTTATAGAATATCCAAATTCAATGAGACCAATTTCATTGGAACAAGTACAGTCCCTAGTATTTTGTGTGAAAGTTTCAGAATCATATATCAAATATTGGGTGCATGGCATGCTGTAAAACTTCGCTCTCCTAGAAAGGACAAAAATAAGAAAGGTTTGGGAAAGTTGCCATAACTTTAATTTAACTCATCCCATTTTGGTCAGACCTATGGAATTGCAGAGAATAAATTATAGTGTACTAACAATCACAATTTCATACTCAAAAGGGATGTAATTGCAGAGATATATCAGAAGGAAGGTCGACTAGGAAGACAAACTCCAAATGAAGGTTTCAAAGGTATGCTCACTTAAAACTATCATAAATTTTTATTTGAATGTATGATTGAGTTGATTCAAAAACCATTGGAAAGTGAATATATATAATATTGTATTAGAGTAAGGATTATAACTATTTGAGATCATTATTCATAATATACTGAGGTTGTAATTTGAGGTGTGGGTTAGACCTCAATTAAGAATCAATGACAATGTGAAAATTTAGTGTAGCAAAACTACAAGATCTATTGGTTACACAATAACTCCTTAAATAATAGGGGAAACCCTCCAAATAACAAAATACATCCATACATCCCAATTCACATATCTCCAATAATAAATACATGACCTCTATATATACATATTCACACTTGCACATGAGGCCCATTTAACAATAGACCGATATTATTACATATATATTTACACATTACATGTATATTTAGACCCATATATCCCCCCCTTGGGGTCATATCATATACACTTAGCCCCATATATGCTCCCCTTGGGTCAGAACATATACCAATTGTAATGATCCTAATGATTAAATTATCATAACAAAACAAAAGTACACACCATGTATAGAATGTGAGCATGGAGCACAACTCCAATATATATTAGTTACACAATAATTCCTTAAAGAATAGTGGAACCCCCTCCAAATAACCAAATACATTCATACATCAAAATTCACATCTCTCCAATAATGAACACGTGACATATATATATGCCTATTCACACTTTCACATGAGGCCCCTTTACCATTAGGTCAACCTTATTACATATATATTTACACATTACATGTACATCTAGGCCCATATATTCCACCACTTGGGGTCATATGATATACATTTAGCACCATATATGCTCCCCTTGGGTCATAACATGGCTAGCATTAGGTTCCACATAGATTTCAGGTTGGGATAAGGTGTGGTTGCATTTGCAGAAAGAACACCTCATAATCCCCCATAGGAAGCTCAGACCACTCTGATATGGGTCTTATACCATCATGAAGGTTATGGGTGAGAATTATTTTAAATTGAGTATTCCCTCTTTCCTTGTCTTGCACCGAGTGTTTAATGTCGATATACTTCGACCATATGTTCACCCCTATTCAACACCTTGGAGGTGGTTGAGCATTTGACCCCTAAAAAAATAGATCTTGAGTGCATCGAGAAGCATATAGTGTATCTTATCATGGACACCAAGAACAATGTAACTCACAAATAGAGCATACAACTCTATCATGTTGTCAAAGTTGAATAGCTTCATCACCAAGGAAAGTGGCTCACCAAGAGTCAAATTCAGAAAAGTTTCCTCATTTAATGAAGGAACTCCAAGAAAACTGCACCATTTCTTCCTAAGGGAGAAGGACTAATATAGGTTTAACATAAATGGCCACCCACATATTCCACTAGCTCAACATGATTCTCCATCTTTGCATTTCTTTTTATCTACATCTTTTTAGTTCCTAAAGTTGTAGGGCCATTTTGAGGCCTTACAAAAAAACAATTGGCCATTCGAGGGCTTGGGATTTTAATGGCATGCCCAAGCCTACCAACATTTGTAATTCTCAATTATATCTTCCCATCAAGCTATTGTTCACCTCAAACTAAGATTATATATAAAAATTTCATCCCTAGGAAGTCGATATATAAACTAACCACCTCTAGGCCTATAATATTTTTGGCGCTTCGTCTCCTAGTGTTAAAGTTTTGGATCTTTATCTTTTGGTAATTTTTGTTAAAATACCATTTCATCCTCTTATAATCCTCTCTTGTGAATGACCATAGCCAACACCTCTCTCTTAAAAGATAGGATACCATCATTCTAGCTAGTTTGTATTGATTTTCATTTCACACTCTTTTCTAATTTCATTTATTAGTAGAATATATTTCTCACTATATTATTGTGCTCCCTACAATATTTATATGTTTGTTTCCATTAATATTCCTACCTTTAATTTCATTATCTATACAATCTAGATCATACCATTTGCCCACAAACTATAACTTTCTCTAAATCAACAACCCCCACAACATAACCAAGGATAACAACCCACCAAAGAATTTCCCATACATCGACCTTGCCCCCTACCCACATGCCATAGAAAATCTCCAATGCAAAGAATAGATACCAAAAAGGTCCAATGCGTTGAATAAATATGAAGTAAATCATAACCAATGCCAAAGACAATTGTTTGCTTCCATTAATGAGGTGCTTCCTCTTCCTCATGGGAACTAGGCATATTATTTTTTCTCCAACATATATGTAATGTTGGCAAGGTACCCAACCATGTTTATATACACAAGGATGCATAAGAATATGATAAGTATCTGAACTGAGCCAAAAAGAAAATATCTTGAATTCATATATTTATTGAATACAACAATTTAGACGACCGGGAAGAAATTCATTATGCAGTTCGTGGTATGTGCAAAGATGACTACGAAAAACTAGAGGAGGGTTAGTGCTAGGTGCTTACATACCTTTGAAACAACATTCATAGCCTTCATAAAGGAAAATCCATTGGCTATATTTATGGAGCTTGTCATGTACATCACTACCGCAATAGATAACATCTAAAATTCAAAGTCTCTATTCGTTATTCAGAGATGTTGAAGTCCCCCCGGTTTCAAGATTATTGTACATATCATATGCTTGTAGGTGATGATGTCAACCTCAATTATTGAAATGGTTTCCTCAAGGGATTGAAGGATCATTCGAGGGAGTACCAGATAGTTGAGTATTAGGCATAATGCCAGAGTTGCAAAAGAGAGAGGGAGAAGCATAGTCAGAGTGAGAGTGTGCATTAGTTTACCGCGAGAGGAGGGAAGAAGGATTTTGAGGGCCTCTTTCCCAATGTCGAGTAACTAGTGCTCTTTTTTGTATCCTCTACATCTCTCTCCATGGCTATTTATTTGACTGCAGATATGTCTTGGAAATCCTCAACCCATAATCTCCTTCTTTGCCAAAGTTTCCTTACTTCCTCTGCATGTTAAACCAAGTTCAATGATGGGATTATATGTATAATTAATTTTCCATGAACGAGGCAAGCTTCGTCAACCTCACTTTTATATGGATAGAATTAACTAAGGCAAGCTTCGTCAACCTCACTTTTATATGGATAGAATTAACTATAGTTGTTCCTTTTATTTTTCATATTTTTAACTTGCTTCAACAAAGTACAACTCAAGCAAACCCCTATCTTAGAACGTTGAAAATAAATATTCGATTTACTCACTCAACAAAATAATAACATATTATGTGTTGACTTGAGATATATATACATAATAATATTGTTTGTTGGAATATACATCATTCATATACAATTCGATTTAATCACTCAACAAAATAATAACATCTTATGTGTTGAGTTTAGTTTAGATATATATAAATAATAATATTGTATGTGTTTATACGTGTATACATCTTGTTCTTTGATTTAATGACGTTGAGGTTCCTCTCTCTAAAATTTCAATACTATTTCACAATCTTTAGAATAATATCACGACAAATAATTATATTAAAATTTATCATAACTTAGTTGTCAATCCGTAGTGAATATAGTCATCATTCCCTATTGCTTGTGAATGCTAATTAGATTGACTCATTTTCATTATTCAAGGAAACAATGCCCCTTGAAATGACTAGCTAGTGGTCCATAAGGAAGCAAAATTATGTCAATGATCTTTCCTTACATCCTCAAGAAAGTTAGTTTCCCTTGTGGTTATCCCAAAGCTACCTCTAATGGAATCATATGATTTTTAGCAGCATCTACAAAAAACTTCATCGTGGGAAGAAAAAGAAATTGAAACATTAAATATTGGAGATCCAAGAACTACTTGTACATGAAACATCTTTAGTTTCAATCCCCACAAATTATAATGTAATTGTATAAATGTGATTTAGGCTAGTGAGTCAATATTTTGGGGTGAAGAGCCCATATTGATTAATATGGTTGAAGGGAAAACTATGCAATTGGTACATTGAAATAATTAATAAAATAATAATCGTTGACTATGATGTGAGAAGGACAATAAAGATGGGAGAGCTATGATTCCACAAGATAGGGGGGTAAAGGGAGATCTAAGGGAAACACATGTCATTGCTTGAGTTCATGTGTCATTACCATATAATCCTCGCTTTGACTAGTTAGACACTCAAAGCTTGAATTGATGTAATAGGGTGGGTGTGAAAAGTCACATCCCTCACTTATTGGGAGTATGGGGCTAAAGTACAATCAACATTGGGGAGTGTGAGGGTCAACATGCATGGGAGAAAAAGAAATTCGAAGGGAAAAATATGACAGTTTTTACATGCTAATTTTGGGCAGCAAGAGAAGAGTTGCTTGATGAGAAGAGAAATAGCCATTTTGTGCTTGATGAAATCCATTATTGGGTTGTGTGTCTTCTGTTGAGGAAATGGTTCCAAATCCTTGTGAAGATTGTTGTGAGCACCTTTGGAGCAATTGAGAATTCCTGGAATCCCCATCTAGGAGAGAAAGAGCAATGGAGCCCTAAAGGGAAGAGGAAAGGCCCAAGGGACTCTGTGTAATGAAGGGGGATCTCATTCCTTGAGTTGTGCGAGTTGAGGGTAAGAGAGATGGTGGATTGAAACTGTTTTTGGACTCGAACCCAGGTTTTGAGTTGTTGATCATGGACAACGGACAACCAAGAGGGCCCAACCTCCTTGAGGACTCATAGCCTTATCTTGGAGAGAAAATGAACAACATGTCATGACTTAGATTTTTAAAGTTAGTCATAATGTATGAATTTTTTTATATAAACACCATGTAGGAAGTTTTGAAATGTCAAAAGTTTGAGTGTACACTCCACCTATCAAAACTCCCTACATAGTATTTATCAAAAAACAAATCATGTACAATTTGCTTTAAATTTAAACTCGACGAATTATTCATTTATGTAGATATAAATTGAAGAAAAGTAAAAATATTAAAACATCTTGAGAAAAAATATATTTAAAAAATGCTTTCTTATTTTTTCTTCATAATGCCATCAAAATTTGGTATTCCATCCAATAGTTAAGGTTATATATTCTAGATGTTAGGGGGGTTTTGAAGAAGTTGAATCAATTTATGCATTCAAAATCTTGATTTAAACATTACAACACTGTAGTTTAGCTAAAAATTACATAATAATTACTCTAGTAATAATTGCCAAAAAGTGAAAACATAGTAACAAAAAAAAACAAAAAACATAGAATGTTACTAGGATGGTTCTTTATTACGTTGATAGTCATCCCCCTATTGGAATTGATGGTTTAATGAACCTTTTAATTACAAATTATAATCTTATGGCCAATAATCAAAGATGCCAACATATTCTTAGTCTTACACTCAAATCAATGAATGAGATTTAATGTTGATAACTTTCTAGTATTTATGAATACATCCGTTAAGCTGTTTACTTTTTCATTTTTACATAATCATATTAAGAAATTAATGCCTCACAACATGATTGCTATGTTTACATGATTAACAAATATTAATAACTTTATTGACACGTTTGGGTCTCAGGCCACCGATCCTAGATTGGGGCAGACGTTTCATTTTGTCTTCATTGCCACGGATCACAGATTAGGGCAGACATTTCATTTTGATGATGTGAAGCATGCCATGGCATTAGTACCGATTTGAGGGAGGAAAGCATTCCAAATATTCATTGTTATTTTCTACGTTGTATTGATCTGCTACATAATACCTTACATTCGTAGCGATTATGAGAAGGAAAGCGTTCCAAATATTCATTTAGAACTGGCATTGTTTCTTATATCTATGGCTCTTTCCCGTACTCACATAAGGGTTTCTTGCACACTGGGATCGAAAAATATTAGAGGTCTAAGTATGGTTCACTAGATTACCAGTTTGTGTGTGTTTTTTTCTATTTCGTTTAATTGAATGGACCTCATAAACGAGGTAACTATTTTTCGTACTGTGCACTGAAGATGTAAAGAGAATGTAAAATCTGGTACTTGTTTTAGGTATTTCTTGGATCGATCTCTGATCGTTGTGCACAAAACGAATGTTCCATAGTCCTGGTTCGACATGGTACTGGGTATTGGGATATAAAAGCACCAGGACCTTAGGACATGGTAGTGGGTATTGGGATATAAAATCCTTCCAAGGATTCCAAAAGGTGGGTCATCGTTATCCATTTAACCTTAGTGTTGTAAATAAGTTGTTGTTTTTCCATTCTATGGGAGGATGAATAGCTGTGTTTTCAAAGATATCCAGAATAACTTTTTCATATATGCAGGACATTTCATAATTTACGCAATTGAGATGTACTGAATTTTACTACGATGACTTTGAAGGATGCTTCAACCACAATTGCAAGGAAATGAATGAAAGTTCACGTATCCTACTTGGAAAGTCAAGTATGCGGCGTCTCCATGCACCTGGGCGTCTCTATGCACCTAGTCGTCTCCTGAAATGAATGAAAGTTCATGTATCCTACTTGGATAGAGCCACCTGGTCGTCTCCATGCACATTCAAAGAAAAGGGATAAGATCGTTATATATTATAAATATTTTACTCCTCTATACCACAAGAACAAATGATAAGTTTTTAAGACAATTTTTTCCAGTGTAGAATGCATTGCAAACAGGTTGATAAAGCGGACAATTTTTTTTAATTTTAACTCTCTACTAGCGTGCGATTAAAATGTGAATCAAACATGTACTCGTGAACCAATGGCTGCAAGTTGTTGATAAATTATTGCAAAATAAATTATATTGCATGTCCATTATTATTTTTTGATTGAGGGTCATAAAGCTAATGACAACAGGTAATTCACTAAAGGTGGTCATTCCTCTTGGAAGGATCCATTTATATTTTAATATAAAAGTTAATGTAAATGTATTTAAGTAATTTTAATATGATTTTTAGTTAGGTTATATTTTCAGTATATTTTGGGTTAGCCTTTTTGAAGGGAAGGTCTAACTTTTGCACTTCAAGGTTTCATTAAAAATCATTTGTCACTTCAAGGTTTCATTAAAAATCATTTGTCATCAATGGCCTTTACGGTTCATGTTTTTTTTTTTCCGTGAAGACATCTTCGTCTTGGAAATACAACGTTTAGAGTGTGCCTCTACGGTCCATGTTTTTTTTCCGTGAAGTCTGCATCTTCGTCTTGGAAATAAAACGTTTCTACAGTCCATGTTTTTTTTCCGTGAAGACGACATATTCGTCTTGGAAAGAAAATGTTTAGACAGTGCCTCTACGGTTAATGTTTGTTTTCCGTGAAGCCGACATCTTCATCTTGGAAAGAAAACGTTTAGAACTCTCTATCAGCAAATTTGTAAATGCATTTCTAAAGTGTAAATAGCGGATTGGAGAAACTCTTATGTTATTCTTCAATTATGGTTTTTTGAGATTCATATAATTGCATTTTCAGATTTTGTAAACCGTCTATTGGCTTCTCAAAAGTTTAAATAGTTTCTCAATTAAAAAAATCAAACCTCAATAATAAAAGATTTTTTTTGAGATTTCGTTTTTTTTAAACAATGGATTGCAGAAACTCTTATGCTATTCTCCTGAAAAGTTTAAATAGTTTTTCCATTAAAAAATAAAAAAAAGTATCTCCTCAAAAGTTTAAATAATTTCTCAATTAAAAAACTTAATAATAAAACTTTTTTTTTTTTAAATTCATACAATTTCATTTTCGTATTTTGTAAAGAATGGATTGAAGAAACTCTTATGCTATTCTCATCAAAACTCTTAGGGAATTAATAATAGTTAGTGGGAAAAAAAATTGTTAAAGTATTAATAATGTATTAACAATTAATGTTTAGTTAACACTTAAGGTATTAATGTTTAGGGTATTAGTATTATTAAAATAATGTTTAATAATAATGTATTAAGTATTAGATTATTTTAATAAAATATTATCAAAATAAAGTATTAAGGTATATTAAAATTATTAGGGTATTTTAATAAAGTATTATTAAAATACTATTTAATAATGTTTAATAATAATGTATTAATATTTAATATTAATAATATTATGTATTATCAATATAATGCATTTATATTAATATATAATAATACCCTATTAATACTTTATTTTTATTATAATACTCTATTTTATTTTATAACCTACTATTTATTAATATAATATACATAATTTTATATAATATTTTTTTTTTCGTAAATAAGTGTGTAAGTATATTAGGAGCTTCTAAAAACTGAAGCAAGATAGAAGAGTACACAAATATTCAGACTGTAGTTACTTGGTTGCCCCAGCCATGGGGAAACCAGCCCAACCAGCCCTACCAAACCATTAGTCCAACAAGTCGTAGTTGAAGTGAGTAAGAGAGTATTTTATTGTTCATCTACTACTACTAAACTCTGAAAATTTAGACACCTAAACTCTGAAAGCTTAGACAGCTGGCAGGTAGCTGGGTTACGTGGCCGAAAGGTCTCGTGGCCACGGCTCTTCCTCAATGTATGTTGTCCTGTTGCACCACTGCTTGGCTTCTTCCTTGCTGCTCTCCATTCCCTTGGCGTCGCCCTCGCACACGTCCTTCTGCTTGCTTGTGCCTACTGGAGTCGACCCATGGTGTTGACCTTCATTTTTAATGGCTACGTCAGGATCCGGGAACAGGGATGCATGCATGGATGATATAATTTGGAGAAAACTTGCCACCTTGACTTCCGTATCTTGCATGCGAAAGTGCAAATCCGCCACCTCCTGTCTAAGCTCAAAAACCAAATTGTGCAGAATAGACAGGCTATTCCTGAATTGCTCTTTGTCGAAGGAATCCTGGGGGTGAGGTCCTGCAACCTTAGGCACCTCCTGTGGACAAGGGCTGCAATTCAGGTTACCCGGAGGGTTAAGGGAGGGCACGGGGCTAGAAGGGCCAGCTGGGGAGTCTGGGACAAGCGTGAGGACTGCAATTGGAGTTCGAGGAATTACCGCCATGGAGCTTAACGGCGGAGCTTTCAGAGAGACCGGAGTGAGGTTATACCGTTGGCGGGGTGAGGAGTCATCAGAGATCGAATCCAGAGGTGTAATCGGGGGCTTCCGAGGCTTCCAAGGAGAACCCCGCCTCGGGCGTCCTCTTGGTCGTGTCAATGGAAGCCTGGTGCAGCTAGCAGGATGGACGAAGGGCGCCTGGCGGAGGGGAATGACGGGGGAATGCGCACTCCTAAGGGGAAGAACAAGGTTAAACTCGAGCTGCATGGGGAGGAGCCCTGCGAATATCAAGCAGAAGTAAATCGCCTCCATAGTGAGCTTCATACAAAAACGCAGCGGGGGGAAAGGACGTCGGGTTAAATGTGCCCTCGCATCACCATTAATTGGCATTTAAACTTCAGGTGGGGCGATGGGCTGTGGCACAAGCCCTTCACGTGGCCCCCTGCCACTACGCCCAGTGCCCGCGCTTATCACCTGCCACGATATCCCTGTCGACACCCCATCCGAGGATTTTATATAATATTTTTATTATAATACCCTATTTTATTTTATAACATCTTATTTATTAATATAATATACATAATTTTATATAATAAGAGATTAATATATTAATATAATGTATTAATAAATTTATATTAATAAATGAGTTTATTACATGAGGTTAGTAATATATTAATATAACATAATATGATAAATCCCTTTATTAATAAGCATTATTATCACAATAATAATCTACTAATATCCTAAAAATTAATATTTAATGTATCATCATTTTATTATTATTATTCTATACAATTAGAATTATTACAATAGTAATAATGTTTAATACATTAATACATTGTGATGTAACATTATTAATATATTTAATATATTATGTAGTAATACATTATTAAAATATTAAAAAACAACAATAGTAATAGTAATAATGTTTATTAATAATTTAAAAATGTATTACTACTTAACACTTTATTATTATTATCCTATACAATTAAAGTTATTACAATAATAATAATGTATAATACATTAATGATGATGATGATGATGATTAACGTTCACTAAGACCTAATTGGTCTATCGGACTTTAAGAGGGTAAGTGATTACTTGTGATTCCTTAGAATTTTGTTTCTGTGCTCGAAAAGCATTAAGAGAAGGTTTCCAAGATCACCATACTTTTGTTGAGTTAAGAGGTTAGGAAGGTTGGTAGTGTGATCAATATTTTGAAAATG
>JZKD02S0620858.1:745415-757196 GCA_000966675.3 Picea glauca | reverse complement strand
CATGGAAAAAAATAGACAACCATGGGAAAGTTCAACTACATTAAACCATACTCTATATCATGGTCAACAATAGTCAACCATAATTAAGGTAATGGTCAATACATTACATAATGAATGCATGATCAACCATAAATTATATATTCAATGTGTAATCAATGGCACATGGTCTTCGAAGGTCACCCATGGGCAAGTTCAACTACATTAAAACATACTATTGATCATGGTCAACAAAAGTCAACCATAGTTATGGTAATGGTCAATACATTACATAATCAATGCATGATCAACCATATATTACATAGTCAATGCATAATCATTGCCACCAGGTCTTCGAATGTCACCCATGGGCATGGTCACCTGTAGTCAACCCTGGGCAACCATAGTCAACCATGGTGAAGGTCAACCATGCTCAACCATATTAAACTTTGGTTTATGTGAAGATTAACCATGATTCACCATACTCAATCATGGAAAAACATATAGGAAACCATGGGCATGTTCAACTACATTAAACCATACTCTTGATCATGGTCAACAATAGTGAACCATAGTTAAGGTAACGCTCAACCTGATGTTATGAATATATCTTGATGTTGCACTCTCAGAAACAAAATCGGGCATTGCAACATGATGGATGTAGTAATGTTGCAATGTGAGGAAACATAGTAGCGTCAAAATCTTAGTTATGTGGCAATGTGTCGAACATATCCTTGTTATCACAGTGTGATGAACATAGAACCATCATCGTAATGGGATGAACATAATCATATTGTCGCAATGTGACGAACACAACCTTGTCATTGCAATGTGATGAACATGGCCTTATCACCGCAATCTGACACAAATATACTATAATCATAGTATGAAAACATTTCCAAATGTCTCGATATGACCAACATCACCTATGTTGTAATGTGATGTAGACAACCCAATGTCACAATGTGACATATATATCCCAACATTAGGACCATTTATCGACGTCGTAATGTGACGAACATAACCCACTCTTAGAATGTGACAAGCCTATTTGAAGGACTTAATGTGTCAAAAAAACAACCTACATCTCAATGTGATGACCATAACCTTACAATTTCATGTGACGAACATATCTTGATGTCGCAATATGACGAACAAAACTTTATGAACATTGCAATGTGATAGTGGCATAGTAAACCATGGTTAAAAATAATCAACATGGTCCTGCATAATCAACACCACATGGTATTCGAAGGTCACCCATAGTCAACCATATTCAACAATGGTGAAGGTCAAGAATGATCAACCATACTAAACTTTGGTCCATGTCAAGCTCAACCATGGTTAACCATAGTCAACCATGGAAAACCATAGTCAACCATGGGCAAGGTAAAATATATTAAACCATACTCTTGATCATGGTCAACAGTAGTCAACCATAGTTAATTTAATGGTCAACCTTATGTGATGAATATAGCATGTCGTTGCAATCTCACAAACAAAACCAGATGTTGCAACATGGCGAACCTAGTAATGTTGCAATGTGAGGAACATAGTAGCGTCACAATGTGGGTAATGTTGCAATGTGTCAAACATATCCCCGTCGATGCAATGTGAATAACATAAACTCTCCATCGTAATGTGACAAATATAATCATATTGTCACAATTTGACAAACATAAACTTGTCGTTGCAATGTGACAAATATATCCTTGTCTTTGCAATGTGATGAACATAGCCTCATCATTGCAATTTCACACAAATATCCTATCATCATAATGTGACAAACATTTCCAAATGTCGCTATGTGATGAACATAACCCATTGTCGTAATGTGTTGTACACAACCCAATGTTGCAATGTGACAAATATAGTCCAACATTTTAATGAGACAACCCTTTCACATCATTGCATTGTGACGAACATAACCCATTGTCAGACTATGAACAACATAAACTATCCATCGTAATCTGACAAATATAATCATATTGTCACAATTTGACAAACATAGCCTTGTCATCGAAATGTGACAAATATATCCTTGTCTTCATAATGTGATTAACATAGCCTCATCGTTGTAATCTCACACAAATATCCTATCATCATAATGTGACAAACATTTCCAAATGCCGCTATGTTATGAACATAACCCATTTTCATAATGTGTTGTACAGAACCCAATGTTGCAGTGTGACAAATATATTCCAACATTGCAATGAGACAACCCTTTCACGTCATTACATTATGACGAACATAACCCACTGTCAAACTATGACAAACCTATTCCAATGCCTTAGTGTGTCAAACAAAAACCCCATGTCCCAATGTGATGACCATAAACTTACGATGACATGTGATGAACAAAACCATAACCTTACATCACAATGTGACGACCATAACCTTACCATGTCATGTGAGGAAAAATTCTTGACGTCGCAATCTGATGAATAAAACTTGATCAACATTGCAATGTGATAGTGGCATAGTAAACCATGGTTAAACAAAATCAACATGGTTTTCGAAGGTCACCCATATGCATGGTCACCTGTAGTCAACCTTGATCAACCATAGTCAACCATGATCAACCATAGTAAACTTTGGTCCATGTCAACCTTAACCATGGCTAACCATAGTCAACCATGCAAAAAATTAGACAACCATGGGCAAGTTCAACTCAACAACAGTCAAGCATAGCTAAGGTAATGGTCAATACATTATATAATAAATGCATAAATAATGCATGATCAACCATATATTATATATTCAATGCGTCATCAATGCAACATGGTCTTCGAAGGTCACCCATGGGAAAGTTCAACTACATTAAAACATACTCTTGATCATGGTCAACAATAGTCAACCGTAGTTAAGGTAATGGTCAGTACATTACATATTCAATGCATGATCAACCATACATTACATAGTCAAAACATAATTAATGCCACATGGTCTTCGAATGTCACCCATGGGCATGGTCACCTATAGTCAACCCTGGCCAACCATAGTCAACCATGGTGAATTTCAACCATGATCAACCATAGTAAAATTTTTTCCACGTCAAGCCTAACCATGGTTAACCACAATCAACCATGGAAAACCATAGACAACCATGGGCATGGTCAACTATACTAAACAATACTCTTTGGCATGGTCAACAATAGTCAACCATATTTAAGGTAATGGTCAACCTTTGTCATAGTTAAGGTCAAACATGGAGAATTTCATCCATAGTCTTGGTCAACTATGGTCCTCGCTATCCATGGTCATTCAATGCATAGGTTCAACTCTTGCTTCATTATACCTGCATAGTGGCTAGTATAAGCTGTCATACATCCTTGTTTTATTATTGTATTGATATTTTATGAATGTTTTAATTTATTAATAGTTTTGTAATGTATTAATTAATTAATACCTTACCATACACCTTAATCTTTTAATGTAATGTATTAGTACTTTATTTTATATCTTACATTAATACACCTTAATATTTTAATGTAATGTAATAGTACTTTATTTCATATCTTCCATAATTGTAAAAATTAATTAATATTTTAATTAATACATTATTACTTTAATTTATATATTAATATTGTAAATTAATTAATACATTAATTGTGTATTAATATATTAATGATCTATTATTCCTTTTCACTACATGAAAATAATACTTATATATCAACCACTTTTTACTTAATTGTTAATTTATATATTAAAATTGTAAATTAATTAATACATTAATTATGTATTAATATATTATTGATCTATTATTCATTTCCACTACATGAAAATAGTACCTATATATCAACCACTTTTTACTTAATTGTAGTTAATTACATCTAAAGGCGTACACCTATTGACAATGGGCACATTTAATATGTTTTTAGTGCTTAATCAGTTTTGTATGGACAAGATTAAATATTGTTGAAATATTCTTAGTCGTCCCAATAAATCAATGGTTGTGATTTCAACCACTAACTTCCTCACTATTATTCACTATTATAAAGACATCATCTTCATATTTATCTATACTTTCATCTTTATTGGTTTATTATGCACTTCCTCCACCAATCGACATGAACTTTATCAAGTCTTTTTCTTTATCTTTATCGATACTTTCTATTTGTTGATGTATAAGTTTACTTAGGATAGGTAGGCCAAGTCATCCTTCTTTGGTTGTTTATGGATAATCACCATGTGCTTCTTTGACTTATCCCAACCACCTACTTGTCTCATTACTTCATGAGAGAGTTATCCATCTACCTTCCATCTACCTTCATCTACTTTCTTCAATGTTGTCTCCTCTCAGCCTATTATAAATAGAGGAGCTCTTCAATGTAATCAACAGGCAGATCAATAAGATCAAGGTTTCTTTTTGTAGAAGGTTATTGGTTTTGCAGTTTCCTTGTGCCTGTGATATTGTTTTTTTCTCAATATCTACATGGTATCGAGGCAGCTCTGCAAACCCCTTCTCCTTTCTTGTGAGAGATTTGCTCCGTTCTGAGATTTTAGAGATCCGGTTTGAGATCCGAGGGAGGCGCCATTGTTCCTGCGCTTGATGATCATCGTGTTGACAGAGGATTATGTGTTAATAATCTTATGATATATGTCGCTAACGCTTAGCCCAAATTCTTTATTCTGGGTGCTCGTCTGGCCTCAAATCGTTCGGTTTAGCCTGAATTTTGCATGCTTGAAAAAGTGTTTTAATTGGCGAAGTATTTGGAGGTCATCGAGCTCAAATATTGAAGTTGTTTGCATTCCTGAAGATTTCTCTTTTGCAGGGACGAATTTTCTGTTTTCTGAAGATTGTTGTGTAGTTTTGACTTCTGATTTGGTTTGAATCGGCAAAGCCCGAGTCCGAAGGTGCATAGAGTAGAAGACCCGCGCGGAGGTTGCGGGTTCGAATCCACAGAAGCACAGCCAAGGGGGGGAAATTCTAGCATAAAGGAGTCCTCCACAAAAGTCGAGAGCCATTCCAGGTCCGCAAGGGTGTCCATAGGAACGTAGAGCTCGGCAGCAGGAAGCTCCTCTGTAACTTCAGTTATGGAAGAAGAATAATTTCGTCTGTGAGTAACCAATCTTTTTTTTGGTTTTTCTTCTCTTCATTCGGTCAGTGATTAGCCCGATATCGGTTTATTTCTGGCTGATTCTTGCCAATCCGGTTGATAAAAGGTAGAGGAGGCACACAAATCCGAAAATCGAAGCTCTGCTTTGAAAGATTGGCTTGTGCCTTCACGAAATGGACTGTTGGAGGATTTCAAAAGGTGTTGGCGGTGGCTCTGATGGCTCTGGGGTTGCTGAAATAGATTCGGGCCACGTGGAGATTCGAACCCTGTTTGACTTTGAACGATAAATCGAAGCAGGGCGGGTGGAGAGCCCAGTCATGGCAGCAGCATGAGATGGAGTCCCTGACGTTGGCTCTGTAGTGAGAATTGCGTAAATATTTTCTGTACTTCATAAGTATTCAGGTTTTTTCCAGTTTGACAGGGTTCTCATAGGAACATTGTAGTTCCAGTTTGTGGCTGACTAAGCCTTTCAATTAATTATTTTGTAAGTTGTTGATCATTCAGCTTTGAACACTAATTACTATTATGGTGCGGTGAGCATGAGGTGAAAATAGTAATACTGATTACTATTTTTAGATCTCCTTGTTTAGAGCCTAGGTTTCCATTTTTTTTTGAGATACCACACTGAGATTTGGTGTTTAAATTGTACTCTTTATTGTAAATGGTGGAGTTAAGGACTGTTGAGCTCCTAACTCCCCATAATTATCATACATGGAAACTTAAGATGCAACAGTTGTAGCAATCAAAAGGGCTCTGGCAGATGTTGGTCGGGGCTCAACCTGTGTTCACTAAGGAAATTGAGAGGTTCGCCTATCAAAATAAACTTGATGAATCTATGGGCCTCATCATTTTACATGTGTCGGATAGCTTGTTGTTCCACATAGTTGATTGTAAAACTCCAAAAGCAATTTGGGAAAAGTTGGATTCCTTATTCGGAAAAATCAATGAATTTCGAGCCCTACAATTGGCAGAGGAGTTGTCATCACTGGTACCGGATGAGCATGCATCCATTGAAGAATATCTCACCAAATTTAGGGCACTAGTGGCTCAACTAAAAGGGTGCGGGAAGACTAAATCAGATAAAGAGTGCATCTTCTTGATTTTATCCAAGCTAAAAGGTCCTTATCAGGTATTTTCTTCTGCATTTTATTCTACTATGGAAGCACTAGGAAGTGAGTTTCAAATGCCTTCCTTTGAGCTTTTCTGTGAGCGTCTTACCATAGAACAATCTAAGCTTACTCAATTAGATGCTCTTTCTGGCTCTAACAATAAGGCTCTTGTGGCTCAAAACACCAAAACTAAGCACAAGACTCAGTATAAGCAGAAGAAAAAATTTTCTCCAACTGGTGAATTTACCTCCAAGTCTCAGCAGAAAACAAAACCATTTCCTCCATCTTCCAAGTTTGGCGAGTATTCCTCCAAGACAAAGAAGAAGAAGTCAAATGACACCTGTAGCTTTTGTGGCAAACTTGGGCATGTAGAATCTAAGTGTTGGTTGAAACTTGAAGCTTTGAATGAAGCCATGAAGCAACATAAGATTTCAGTACTAAAACCTTCCTCTACTAGTAAAGGACATGCTTTATCAGCTGAAGCTTTGTATGCATCTTCAAATAGCCGGATACTTGATTCTGGTGCTTCACACCACATGACTCATTCTCATGATTTGTTGGCTTCTACATCTGAATGTAGCATTTCGCAGATTGTAGTTGGAGACTCTACACAGCTAGATGTTCTTGGATCTGGCACAATGCAGTTAGATAAAGGGTGCATTAATGATGCTCTTCTTGTTCCTCACATCTCTGCAAATATTCTCTCTATATATCAGATTTGTCATTCTGGTAATGGGAAAACAGTAGAGTTTTCTCCTAATGATGTAATCATCCGAGAACTACAAAATCCATACATTGTTGTTGCATCTGGAAAAGTAGATAATAGTTCTCGTCTGTATAAGTTTGCTTCTTTTGAGTCTTCCTTAGGTTCATATTTCATTTCACACGCTGATGATTTGAGTAAGCTTTGGCATGAAAGATTTGGACATCTTAACTACAAATATCTGCAGCAGTTAAGTACCCAAAAATTGGTGCTTGGTCTTCCTAAAGTTTCTTGTACTGATGGAGTTTGTCCAGGTTGTGTCCTTGGAAAACAACATCAAGATCCTCTTCCTAAAGGAAAAGCATGGCGTGCTACAACACCTCTTGAGTTGGTACATAGTGATCTCATGGCATTTCCAAATCGCTCATTTTTAGGGGCTAAGTATGCACTCACCTTCATTGATGACTTCTCACGTCGCTCTTGGGTGTACCTTCTTAAGTACAAGAGTGAGGTCCTTGCTACATTTAAGAACTTCAAGGATTTTGTTGAGAAGCAGTCATCTTTTTCTATCAAGAAACTACGCACAGATAATGGGGGGGAGTATGTCAATCAGGGATTCACAAATTTTTGTAGAGAACATGGCATTCAACATCACCTCATTGTTCCCTACAACCCTCAGCAAAATGGTGTTGCTGAAAGAAAGAACAGAACACTAAAAGAAATGGAAAATTGTATGATTCGGTCCAAGAACATGGCACCCTCTTTTTGGGTTGAAGCAGTAAACTGTGCAAACTACATTCAAAATAGGATGCCTCATCAGGCAGTACTACATAAGACTCCAGAGGAAGCTTGGAATCATGTTAAGCCTGATGTCTCTTCTTTTAGAGTATTTGGCAGTCCATCATGGGCTTTAATACCAGTTGAAAAACGCAAAGCTATGGAGAAGAAAAGCCAACCATTAATTTTCGTTGGTTATTGTAAGGACATAAAAGCATATAGGTTATTTGAACCTATTACTAAAGAATTCTTTTTTCGACGAGCTGTCCATTTTGATGAGGGATTCAACCCCACATCAAATCCTTCTCCATCTTCAGATTGTCATGTAGACAATTGTGTTGAATTTGCTTTAGAAAATGATGATGAACCTTTTGAATTTCAACATCAACCAGAAGAAAATCTACCACCTGCAGCAATGGAGCATGAGCATCATGAACAAATTGATCTTGAACATGAACAAATTGATCAAGAACAAGAACAACTTGATCAAGAACTGCATCTCAGGAGGAGCCTTCGTGAGAGAAAGAGGCCTGACAGGTATGGCTATGAGCCAACTAATTTCAGCTATTCATCCTCAGCCTCTTTCCCTATTCAATCAGAAACAATAGGTGTATCCTTCTTGAGTCATACTATCTCAAATGATCCACAACAATTTTCTGACGTTGTTGGCATACCTGAGTGGGATACTGCCATGACAAAAGAGTATTCTTCATTGATGAAGAATCACACATGGGATCTCGTGTCTCTTCCAAAGGGACGAAAGCTAGTTCGTTGTAAATGGATCTATAAAACCAAGTATGTAGCAGATGGCTCTATTGACAAGCATAAGGCACGTCTTGTGGCCAAGGGATTTTCACAAGTTGAAGGGATTGATTAATCTGAGACCTTTGCCCCTGTTGCCAAGATGAATTCTATATGCCTTGTTCTTTCTCTGGCTGCTTTGCAAGGATGGTCAGTCTACCAGATGGATGTAAAGAGTGCTTTTCTACATGGTGACTTAGATGAGGAAATCTACATGGAGCATCCCCCTGGTTATGTGCAGGATTATGCTCTTGTTTGTAGGCTCAGACGTTCTCTTTATGGTCTCAAACAAGCTCCTCGAGCTTGGTATGAGAAGATGGATAGTTTTCTGCTTTCTTCCAGGTTTGATCGTTGTCATTCTGATCCTACAGTTTACACTCAGAAGCATGAAACTGGTCTCTTGATTTTGGTTCTGTATGTGGATGATTTAATTCTCACTGGGAGTTCTTCTTCTATGATTTAGAGTATTCAGAAAGCATTGATGGGACAATTCGAGATGACAGATCTGGGGCTTCTACATTATTTTCTTGGTCTCCAGGTTCTTCAGTCTTCTGAAGGAATCTCCATTTTTCAGCAGAAGTATGCACTTGATTTACTTCAGTGCTTTGGCATGGTTGATTGTAAACCTACTCCTACTCCATTTCAATCAGGAGTCACACTTTCTGCCAGTTGTTCATCACCACGTATTAATCCTTCATTGTATCGCCAATTGATTGGGAGTTTGTTGTATCTAACTCATACACGTCCTGACATATCTTTTGCAGTAGGACTAGTCTCTCGGTTCTCTCAAGATCCTCATGAGAGTCACTGGAAGGTAGCTAAACGCATTCTGAGGTACATTCAGGGTACTACCAATTTTGGTATTCAGTACTCTTCTGGTGCCTCTCAGCTTGTGGGATTCACTGACTCTAATTGGGCTGGTTCGGTTGATGATCGAAAGTCCACATCTGGCTTTTTTTATTGTCTTGGCTCCACCCCTGTTACATGGTATTGTAAAAAGCAATCTGCAATTGCTTTATCCTCTGCAGAAGCTAAGTATCGTGTTGCAGTTCTTGCAAGTCAGGAGGTTCTTTGGCTTCGACAACTCCTTACAGAGTTTGGCATTTAGCAGGATCATCCCACCACTCTTTGGTGTGATAATCAAAGTGCCATACATATCTCTCGAAACCCAGTGGAACATCAACGGACCAAACACATTGAGATCCACATGCAATTCATTCGCCAACTCATCCAGGATGGTGTTCTCAACCTGGAATATTTGCCTACTGAAGCGCAAGTTGCTGACATCTTCACTAAACCCTTGGCATCACCTCGCTTTCTACAGCTGCGATTGATGCTTGGGGTCAAAGAAGTTGTCTCTGGGGGGTTACCTTAAGACCTCCTATTTGTTGTTGTTTTTTTTCTCTCTTTAGGGGAGGAGTTTTTTTTCCTACGGGTTTTCTCCTTTTCTCCACTTATGAGAGTTTGTATTGGATACATTAGTTTGTATTTTACTTCCCTAAGTTGCACTTATGGGGGGTGTTCATGTATAAGTTTAATTAGGATAGGTAGGCCAAGTCATCCTTCTTTGGTTGTTTATGGATAATCACCATGTGCTTCTTTGACTTATCCCAACCACCTACTTGTCTCATTACTTCATGAGAGAGTTATCCATCTACCTTCCATCTACCTTCATCTATGGATAATCACCATGTGCTTCTTTGACTTATCCCAACCACCTACTTGTCTCATTACTTCATGAGAGAGTTATCCATCTACCTTCCATCTACCTTCATCTACTTTCTTCAATGTTGTCTCCTCTCAGCCTATTATAAATAGAGGAGATCTTCAATGTAATCATCAAGCAGATCAATAAGATCAAGGTTTCTTTTTGTAGAAGGTTATTGGTTTTGCAGTTTCCTTGTGCCTGTGATATTGTGTTTTTCTCAATATCTACACTATTGACCCAAGTAAAGCGGAGTGGTCCTTTTTCTCTAAACTTTCATCTTTCGACTGACCCGAGTAAACTAGAGTCTTCTTCTTTCTCTTTCAACTGTTTGCCTTTATCTCTATATTGCAGAAATTTTCACTCTCTATATTTCCCACTCCAACAATAGTTGGGTCGTTGTCCAAATTTTACCAACGTATCTTCCCGTAAAAACAAGAAGTAATCACAATTTATTCAAAGTTAAGGGTATGAGAAGCTTTAACGAGTTTAAACTTTACAGCTACCAGGATCTTTAAAATCTTTCCACGAGAACGACAGGGTTTTGTTGTCAAACCTAATCTTTCTTTTCTCTTATTGATAACATAGATTGACACGATTGAATCAATCCGTTGTGGTCATCACAAAGATAAACAGAAACGCGGGACAAATGCCCAGCTTCAATTTCTAGGCAGATTCGTAAATCCTCTACTGCAATGCAATTTCATGGGACACGCTCAGCTATATCGCTCAGATATTTATAAATAGTCATTCAATCGATATATCAGTGTATCCGCTTTTTTCTAACTTAATTTGGAGCTGAAGGGTTAAGTGAGTATAGACCATGGATATTACTTGCAGGAGTCCATCACTAACTGATGGCAATATGATTACAATTCTCAGTATTGACGGTGGAGGGGTCCGTGGGATTATCCCAACAACTATCCTCGAATTCCTCGAGGAAAAGCTCTAGGTACTGATTTTAATCTATTCCATTTGTAAAAGTTTATGATGCTTTTATTTTACAAATCATCTCTCTGTGCTAAATTAAGTCTATAACAGGAAATTGATGGCCCATACGTGAGTATACCTGATTATTTCAACGTAATTGCTGGAATGAGCACGGGAGGATTGGTCACTGCTATGTTAGATGCTCCAAATGAGAAGAATCGTCCATTGTTTGCTCCAAAGGATATTACCAAGTTTTATTTGGAAAATTGTCCTCATATTTTTCCATCGATAACGTTCGTAAAATAATTTGTTTTTTTTCTATTTTTTTCCGTTACAAACAACATCAGTAATCGTTCTTTTATGTTTATTCTTCTTTTCCCGCTTTAAGCGACATCAATATTGAATCAATAGAAAATAAACTAGCAACAACCACTTTTCTAAATTAATGGCGTCGATCGACGTATATCAACCACTTTTTACATAAATGTGGTTGTTGGTAGTTGACGGTCGGCATGCATCGCCACAACCATGAACATATTTTTATACAATTTAAATGTAATATTTAAATATTATTTAGTAATTACTTAATTATTATTTAAAACAAAATAATTAAAAATTTAGTTAATATTCATATAAAATTAAATAATTTAATAATAATACTTAAATAATAATAAATAATAATTTAATTATTAAATAATAGTAAATTATTATTTCTTT
>JZKD02S0620858.1:724743-741001 GCA_000966675.3 Picea glauca | reverse complement strand
TCCAAACGCACATGAATGCCAATTACATATGCAAAGAGAATCAAAGACCAGTTAATTTGTAAAAGCATTAATATGAATTAATTATATTAATTTGTAAAAGCATTAATATTAATTATTTTGTAAAAGCATTAATATTAATTAATTTTGTAAATTCAAAATTTTTATATATCATATCAAATTTTGAATGAATTTAAATATTTAAAATTTTATAAATAAAATATTTATAATAATATTTTTTCTTAAAAAGTCAATGCCAAACTTGAAATATCACTAAAGTGTTTATTTCTCTAAAAAACTAAAGCGTCCATATACAAGTGTTTGATTATAAAAAGTTTCCTTAAAAAATGATTTTCATTATTAATCACCATCATATTTATAAAAAAAACTTAATCAGATAATCAAATCAACCTTGACAATACTTTTTAGGTAACCTTTTAGATAGAAAAACCTTATTTATTATTAATTCTCAACTATGTAATTAGTAATTCTAAACTATATATTTATTAATCTCACAAGTTTTTATAAACCAAAAGTTGTGTTATCATAGTGCCAAATTAGTAGAATATGGTGTTGCAATTTCTTACCGTAATTGAAACAGAGTCTGAACTATAATTCTGTCTCGTAACATTAAAGATATTTGATCCGAGGCATCCATGTTTTGACTCAAATTTTTTATTTTACTACTTTGGCGTAAATTTCCTTTGTGCATCTAGGTTTTAAATCAAATTTCTCTCGCTTATGGAATTTATTTTACACTTGAATGCACATGAGACGATCGTGACCCTTTTTTAATCAAATTTAGTACCCATTTTCTTTGACCGAGAATATTATGTACAAAAGGGCCATGGGATTTTCCTGAAGGCGTGGGAAAACTTTTCTGGAGCATATTATATACAAAAGCACCACGAAATTTTCATGCGAATTTCTTGATTCCTCCTAAATTTTGATAGGAATTCCTCATTCCTCGAATAAATGATAACGACTCGATTGAACCTTGTCGATTACATGCAACCAACCCAGTCGATTACATGCAACCAGCTCCTGGCGGATATGGACTTCATCGCTTATTTTCTGTTGCGATTGCGATATGAAGTCATATTAATCGCAGGCATGAATTCATAATCGCGGGCATGTAAACATAATCGCAGGCATGAGTTCATGAAACAAAATCACAGGCATGACCAACATGTTTATGTAAAAAGGGAAATTTCGATGTGCGTATCATATGAGGGTTCAGATGGGTCTATGCATATTCTTTCCTAGACGAGTTTAGATGGCTATCACCAGGCCTCAAATTCGAACTTGGCTGAGAACTTGGGTCAAAAAATAGTGGCGTTTGCCTGAGTCTCTGCGGTACTTATCGAGAGGAGGCATAGCCTTAGGATGCACGATTCCCTGAGCCATTGCAGCTCACCTCATGGTATAATCTGATCGCAAAAAAACAAACAGATAGAGCAATAACAAATATATTACACGTTGAATCTCTGCATGATCGAGCAATCAAATATAGATAATCATAAACAGAACTGCAAAAAAACAAATAAAACAAATATGTGGGATGATTCCAGCGATATAAACCTAAACGCAGAGACGCAATACTTAACCCGATTGGACTCACTCAAGAACCCACAGCCTGCACCGTCACCTGCGCATTCGTATCTAGAGAAACCAAAACATTAAAAATGAAAACGCTTCAGGAATATGAAGCAGCCCGCGCGTGTGCCTGTGCATTCGTATCCATAGAAACCAAAACGCTTTAGGAATATGAAGCGGCCTGAGGTTGTCTTTCATACGTGGCGACTGTAATCTGTGGCCTATCTCATATAAATAAAATAAATAATTTTACAAAAACCCGTGACAATCATATATTGTTACAGTAATTTTTTAATCATGTTTAGTAAAAATGAAAAAATAAACATGATAAACTTATGATTTTATAAATGCAAGGGAGTTAGTTCTTGCATTCTTATTCATTGATTTGGAGTTAGTTCTAGTTCTTATTCTGAATGGCCCCAAATATTCTGGGGATTACCTGCACAAAATCTTGAAAAATAATTTGGAGGATACACGATTACACCAGACCCTAACGAACGTCGTGATTACTACATACGGCATCAAAATAGAGAAACCTGCAATCTTCTCCACTTTTAAGGTAATTTTGAACTATGATCTTAGTGATCTATGTCATCCAAATTTGAATTAAAGTTCAATCCCGCTAACAGATGCATGTTTGGCCGACGTCTGCATTGGAAGTTCTGCAGCTCCAACATATCTTCCTGCTTACTACTTCCAAACACATGATTCCTCTGGGCATACCAAAAGCTTCAACCTCATAGATGGGGGAGTTGCAGCGAATAATCTAGTATATATTTTTCCATCTCCGAATAGCGTAATTATGATTTGAATAAAAATTTTGATTTCTTAGATGTGTAATTTGTTCTTGTATAAAATGATGTGTTGCAGACATTACTTGCAATAAACCAAGTGACTAAACAAGCTCTCCTTGGCAATCCAGATTTTTTATTGCCACCGTCGAAAGATAGGGTAACTTATGAACCTTTTTGTTTACCATTGACCTTTGAATGAAGGAACTTAACTGATAGCGCTATGTCTTTGAAACAGGATACTAGCAAGTTTCTGGTGCTTTCTCTTGGAACCGGACAGAAAATTGCTAGTTACAACGCCACTGACGCTGCAAAATGGAACATGTTTGGATAGGTATTCAATGGCGGTAAATTGCCCATATTTGACATGTTTTCGCAATCGAGTGTAGATATGGTCGACATTCACGCATCCCTCTTGTTTCAAGCCTTCAAGTCGGAGAAGAACTATCTAAGAATCCAGGTCCTTTCATTCTTCCCTGCTTAAGTAATTCGGTCGTATGCTTGTTTAGAGCTTGGAACATAATATAATTTACTTTTGTTTGCATACCCTCCATATTGAAAAAGTCTAACAGATTACATAATTGGGATCAGGTTGAGTTGTCAAGAGATACAAGCTCAACCGATCTTTCAACTAAGAATAATCTGGAAGACCTGGTAGAGATAGGCAAAACACTTTTGGACAATCCTGTTTCAAGAGAGAATATAGAGAACGACCAGTTTGAGCAAGTGAGAGACTAAGGCACGAACTGGGATGCATTAACTAGGTAAACACATCGACTTCATTTAATCCCAAGAAACAACGTTGAGAACAATGAATACCATTTTCAAATATTTATAATATCATTTTTATGGATTAATTGTTAATTGGATTGGATGGGATGTTGATATGATTGAAATTGTTTGGCAGATTTGCTCAGGCACTCTCACAAGAAAGAAAGCTACGATCATCGCACTCGTAACCACCTTTCACAACTTCACTTTCAATATAAATAAGTGGTGAATCTGAATAAATTTTTATAAGTTTCATGTATAAATTGGATTTAGTTTTGGTCGCTGAGAGAAATGTTGTTATTCTCCGCACATCTAGATTTATATTGAGTTATTCTCTCTTCTTATTTCAATTCTCATAAGAAGTATATTAAGTTTATAACTATACAAACAGTAGTATATTAAGTATACTACTGTTAAGTATACTAGCAATAACTATTTTATAAAGTAGCTATTGTTAATTGATGATTATTAATAACTTTAAATCTTATTGTTAATTTGCTTTGTATTCTTGTTAATAATTTTTAGCCTCCTTGTTAATCTACCATGTACCTTCTAAATTTTAAAAATTATTGATATAGTAATATGACCATTCATTTGGTGTGAAAAAAATGTTGTTTTACCCCATCTCATATGAACCTGATATGATTTGCAAGTCTAATATCTTTTTACATATTAAAAATTTATTTAAATATTAAAAATGTTAATTAAATTTAATAACAATTTAAAATATAATTATTATTTATTAAATACAATCAAATATATTATCAAAATATTCCATGTTCGACAGTTTGAAAGTTGATATGGAATTATGTAACCTTTGCATACCCAATCACCTGGAAAGACGAGAGATATACACACGCATTCAAAACCTAAAGTATTTGACTACCAGTTTCGAACAAAACCTTTCCCAAGTTTTTCCAAAGTGATGCCTTTGACATATTGAAATTCTTTGTAATTTTACATACATTAAAAAAAACAATTTATACACTTGTTAAATAGAATGATGTAGCTTGATTATTTAAAAACACTTGTTAAATAGAATGGTATAGCTTGATTATATTGATAGTTGTTTAAATGTTTTATTAAATGATTATTGATTTTTTTTGGGATATTTGTTCTAAATTTTTAAAAAAATGTTAGATTTATAGATTTGAGTAATTATTTTTGTATAATTTGAGTATCTTAAAGATTTTTCAGCAAGTTGAATTCATTTTTACATTTAAAAATGGATTTTAAACAACAAAACATAATGATTTTAGACAACACCTATGATCACATCACTTCAATATTATCACTATCAAATTAACATGTGGAAGTCAATAAAGTTGTTCTACACTGTACATCACCAAATTTTAACCAAAAAAATCATTTCATATGATCACATCACTTCAATATTACCACTATCAAATTAACCTATATGATCGCATCACTTCAATATTACTACTATCAAATTAACATAACCAAAAAAATCATTTCATAAAACAGTTAGACAAGAACTATATAATCACATCACTTCTGTTCTACAAGGTACACATATAGAGGTTTACATTAAGCCAAAGTTATTAAAAAAATAACTGCCCAATTATTTATGTTTGGTACTGAATAAATTTGCATAAATTTTACAACCAAATAATTTTTATAAATAGATTTTTAATAAAATTTTGATATATTTGTAAATAAATATAGGTATCTAGGTACTTGAATGAGTGGTAAGATCTAAATTATGTAGATCTTGGAATGGACTGCGAAAAATTAATGGTGAGGCAGTTATGCACTATTTCAATCTGAAAAAAATGGAGAAATTTGTGCCGCAAGAGAGTCAACAAGGTCGGCCCGAGTCAATAAGTAGGTCAACTTTTTTTTTTTTATTACATCCTACCATCCCTTTAAATTTTCTGGTAGAACTCTCTACACTGTACTATGCACCACACAAACCTTTGGGTATTTTCCCACCTTACCAAATGCCCCCACCTCTTGAACTGAGCATTCTGAAGCTTTATATCTTGCCAGTAAGTTTATCTCTCCACCGAAACCGGGTCTCTCAAGGTATATTGACTTAAATTTTGTGTATTTTTAAGATTTCAGACTTCCAATCTGAGCAAAAAGCCACCACCAAAAATCAGACTGCATAAACCTGATCTGTCATTTTCGAAATGTGTATAGTCTATAGTGTTTTATATTCCGCAGTACTAGTCTCAGCCAGAGGGATATGCAATCTATAAAACCATTTTTATTTATATGTTATATAATCTGTCGTGTCTCAGTTCAGACCAATTTTCATGGCAAGGATGGCAAGGATGTGCTTCACATTATTCTGCTTCTTATTGGAATTAGTAATTAGTAATTACAAGTCGGTGAGATCTTCAAGTATCCTTTGATTTGTGAGTCGCTCAATTTATCAGTAGTTTTTTCAGTGAGTCTTTATGTCAGTTTGCAAATGAAAACTCACACATTTACTCAAACTCAGTCTAAGTAATTGAGCAAACAATGAAATCATAAATGGATCCGATCTTTATCTTCTCAAGTTCAGTTAAGTAAATGAAGAGTCACTCATCTTTAATGTTGAGTTAGTCTTACTTCTACAGGAAGTCTCACTCAGAGTCCATATAAGTCTCAGTCTTTAGTTAGTCGAGAGATGATGCAGATGATGTAGAGAAGAAGCAAAGAGGTAGAGAGAACAAAGTAGTGAAGAAGAACAATAGCAACAAGTGAGGAGTGAAGAAATATGAGTATTTGTAAAGTCAACATAAGTCATTGGAGCTTAAGCTCATCTTAGTTATTACATCTTATATTCACGCATTGCGCCAAATTTATTAATACAAAGTGTTTTGTGGGTTGACAAGTTTTTGTCATATTTTTGAGTTTATGTGTTATGCATAGCACTGTGTTATTCTACATCCAAAATTAATTTCATTAAGTGTGTTTATTCATAGCGCACAACAAATCGTCCAGTTTGTGCATTGAGCGGTTAGTTTTGAGAACTGTGTCACGGAGCCTCTGTGGTGCGCAATATTTGAAACTGCGTTGCACAGAGTAGTTTACACACATCATAGATTTGAGATTTGGTATCAAAGTAGGTTGATCAAGAGAAGGTTTTATCAGAAAATGTTCAAGAGAAGAAACTTTGTTAAAAGGTAAAATATGGCTTCAACCTCAAATATGCAACCTCCCACTTTTACAGGCAATAATTATGAGATGTGTTCCTTGACCATAAAGGCATTGTTCCGAGGTCAATATGTATGAGAGATAATTGAAAATTGTTATGTGGAACTAGTAGATTAGGAAACATACAATGCTTGCACACAAGCTGAGAATGATGTCTTGGAAGATCAAAGAAGGAAGGATGAAAAAATGATGTTTTACATACATCAATCCATGCATGAGAGAATACTCCCAAGAGTTGCATCAACAAAAGAAGCCAAGGAAGCATGGGACATATTGAAAACTGCTTATGAAGGTATGGACAAAGTAAAGACTTCAAAAATACAAATTCTTAGAAGAGATTTTGAAACTCTATCAACGAAAGATTCAGATTCAGTAGATTCCTTTTATACCCATGTCATTAGACTGATAAATCAAATTAAGTCTCATGGTGAAACCATAGAAGACAAAAAAGTTGTTGAGAAGGTACTTAACATTGTTCCTCCTAAGTTTGATACTTTAGTTATGACTCTAGAAGAGAGCAAAGACTTGAGTCACTTTAGTTTAGATGAACTTCAAGCTTCTTTCATTAATCATGAACACATATTGAATAGATCAACCATGTCATTAGAAAATGCATTTTCCGCTGAGTCATCTATAAGTTGTGGAAGAGGAAGGGGGGAGAGATAACTCTAAAGATAGAAGAAGAAGCTCGGTCATGAGTGGATGCAGTAGCAGTCCTAAAAATACTGGTGGAAAAGTTCAAAACCCAAGTAACACTCAACCAAGTGGTCAAAGATCTGACAAACAACATTAGTAATCATTACAAATAATTTGTTTTCCTTCTATTTTTTCTGTTACAAACAACATTAGTAATCATTCTTTTATGTTTCTTCTCTTTTTCCCGCTTTAAGAGACATCAATATTGAATCAATAGAAAATAAACCACTGCAGAGACTTCTTGCGATGGGCATTCATATGGTCATTCAATATTCTGAATGGCCCCAAATATTATGGGGATTACCTGCACAAAATCTTGAAAAAGAATTTGGGGATACACGATTACACCAGACCCTAACGAACGTTGTGATTACTACATACGACATCAAAATAGAGCAACCTTCAATCTTCTCCACTTTTAAGGTAATGTTTAACTATGATCTTAGTGATCTAAGTCATCCAAATTTGAATTAAAGTTCAATCCCATTTGGAGTGATATATAGTAAACATCTTTTCCAGGCCAAACAGAATGGGTTAATAGATGCATGTTTGGTCAATGTCTGCATTGGAAGTTCTGCAACTCCAACATATATTCCTTCTTACTAATTCCAAACAGAAGATTCCTCTGGAAATACCAAAAGATTCAACCTCATAGCTGGGGGGGTTGCAGTGAATAATCCAGTATATATTTTTTCGTCTCTGAATAGCGTAACTATGATTTGAATCAAAATTTTGATTTCTTAGATGTTGTGTAATTTGTTCTTGTACAAAATGATGTGGTGCAGACATTACTTGCAATAAACCAAGTGACTAAACAAGCTCCCCTTGGCAATCCATATTTTTAATTGCCACCGTCGAAAGCTCGGGTGATTTATGAACCTTTTTGTTTATAAATCATGCAACCAAATATTGATTACCATTGACCTTTGAAAGAAGGAACTGAACTGATCATGCTATGTGTTTGAAACATGATACTAGCAAGTTTTTCTGGTGCTTTCTCTTGGAACCGGACAGAAAATTCCTAGTTACAACACCACTGATGCTGCAAAATGGAGCATGCTTGAATGGTTATTCAATGGCGGTAAATTGCCCATATTTAACATGTTTTCGCAATCAAGTGCGGATATGGTGGACATTCACACATCCCTCTTGTTTCAAGCCTTTAAGTCGGAGAAGAACTATCTAAGAATCCAGGTCCTTTCTTTCTTCCATGTTTAAGTAATTCATGTAATTCGATCGTATGCTTGTTTAGAGATTGGAACATAGTATAATTTACTTCTGTTTGCATACCCTCAATATTGAAAGGGTCTAACAGATTACATAATTGGGATAAGGTTGAGTTATCAGGAGATACAAGCTCAACCAATCTTTCAACTAAGAATAATCTGGAAGACCTGGTAGAGATAGGGAAAACACTTTTGGACAATCCCGTTTCAAGAGCGAATATAGAGAATGGCCAATTTGAGCAAGTGAGAGACGAAGGCACGAACGGGGATGCATTAACTAGGTAAACACAACGATTTCATTTTAATCCCAAGAAACAACGTTGAGAACAATGAATACCATTTTCAAAGATTTATAATAGCATTTTCATGTATTAATTGTTAATTGGATTGGATGGGATGTTGATATTATTGAAATTGTTTGGCAGATTTGCTAAGACACTCTCACATGAAAGAAAGCTACAATTATCTCTCTTGTAACCACCTTTCACAACTTCACTTTTAGTATAAATAAGTAGTGAATCTAAATAAATTTTTATAAGTTTCCTGTATAAATTGGATTTAGTTTTGGTACGGGAGAGAAATGATGTTATTCTCCTCATCTAGACTCATATTGAGTTATTCTTCCATCTTATTTCAATTTTCACAAGAAGTATATTAAGTTTATAATAAGTATACTAGCAACAACTATTTTATAAAATGGTTGTTGTTAATTGAGGATTTTTAATAACTTTGAGCCTTGTTGTTAATATGCTTTGTATCTTTAATGGTTTTGAGTCTTTGTAATAGTTTTGAGCCTTATTGTTAATCTGCCTTATTATTGATGTAGTGATATGATCATCCATTTGATATGAAAAAAATATTGCTTTACCCCTTCTCATATGAACCTGATATGATTTGCAAGTCTAATATCTTCTTACATATGAAAAAATCATTTAAATATTAAAAAATATTAATTAAATTTAATAACAATTTAAAATATAATTATTATTTATTAAATACAATCAAATATATTATCAAAATATTCCATGTTCGACAGTTTGAAAGGAGAGATGGAAATATGTAACCTTTGCATACCCAACCATGTGGCAAGACGAGAGATATACACATGCATTCAAAACCTAAAGTATTTGACTACCAGTTTCAAACAAAAACTTTGCCAAGTTTTTCCAAAGAGATGCCTTTGACATATTTTAACTCTTTGTAATTTTACATACATTTAAAAAAACAGATTTATAAACGTGTTAAATATAATGATGTAGCTTGATTGATTATAGGATAGTTGTTTAAGTGTTCTATGAAATGATTATTTTTCTCTGATTTTTCTTAGGGATATTTGTTCTAAATTGGTAAAAAATTCTTAGATCCATAAATTTGAGTAATTATTTTTGTATAATTAGAGTACCCCAAAGATTTTTCAGCATGTTGAATCCATTTCTACATTTAAAAATGGATTTTAAACAACAAAACATAATGATTTCATACAAATTTATGTCACCACCAGATTTCAATCATAAAAATCGTTTCATAGAACAATTACACAAGACCTATATGATCACATCACTTCAATATTAGCACTATCAAATTAACATGTGGAAGTCAACTTAATGTTGTTCTACAGGATACACCACCAAATTTCAACCAAAAAAATCATTTCATAGAACAGTTAGACAAGAACTATATGATCACATTACTTCAATATTACCACTATTAAATTAACATGTGGAAGTTCGTAACACTGTTCTACATGGTACACATAAAGAGGTTTACATTAAGTCAAAGTTTTTTTTTGACAGTAGAAGATATAATTTTTAAATTATCGAATGGAAAACCATTTGTTGAATGCTTTACATCTTAAGAAGTTCGTCTTTCCAGATAAAGCCTAGTTGCCACTACTTAAAGGATAACCTTATACTACTATAAGAGATTTCTACAATGACTGCGTAAAAACTAATTGGTTTATATTTCTTCCTTCTTCCCCTGCTCATTCTTTCCTTTAGACCATTCATCTGAGAGCTTGTCTACTTTGAATTCAAGCTTGCTTACCCGAAAACTGAAGTATCCATGAACATTGGCAATATCTTTGAATTGGGCATTTGAGTCACTTGTGATCTCCTCTCATAGCCTGATGAGATCCTGGTGAAGAAGCTCACATCTTCTTTCTCCAGCGTTATCTAGTTTCTGCAAGATCTCTTCCTGCTTCCTGGCTAAGGCCTTCAATCTGTTGATCTCCTCTTACAACTCTGTGATCCTTTCTTCTAGTGTTGGCCTGGGTTTAGAGCTAGTGGCCTTGGATGCCATTTGTGATATCTCAGAACTCTCTACTACCTATATGATTCCTGAATTTTCCTTGACTAATTGCTCCTGCAACCCCGGTTTCCTTGGCCAGAGATATAGTCTGTGAATGCATAGTTTCCTTGTGACTTTCGATGGTCTTGCTGAGACGGTAGTCTATGCCTTGGTATGGCCCTCCCCTCCAATTTCCTTAGATCTGAATAGTAATGCTGCTAAAAATTCCAGGTGTTGGGACTCAGTCAAAGTTATGTTCTTGGATTTGTATCTTTGACTGTAGGGATAAGATTCGCTCTGTTGACTTGCATTGTCCATTAGACCTGATGATTATCCAGGCTATCAAATTTGGATCCGCCCATTCTAATGGATGGGTACAAGCATTTCTTCTCTGTTCATTGTCAGAGCGCCCTTTCTCATGATGGCCCCTTTGTTTGCTTCAGTGTCTTCCAGGGTGTTTAGCCCCCGTAAGATGTGATAGAAGGTGATCTCACTGAACTTATTCAAAAGGAGTGTAATTTTGCTGAAAACTTGTCCTAGCCTGAGCTGATTAGGCCTCCTTTGCATATTTAGCGACTGAATAATTACCCTGGAGTCTCAAAAGACCACCAGTTTCTAAATGTCCCTTCCTGATGCTTTCCTAAGAACCTACCAAATGGAAAGGGCCTCCACCATATTGTTAGTGTCATGTCCCAGTCCCCATGAGAAGGACACCTCCAACGTGTGAGAAGGGTCTAGGATGATCCCTCCCCCACTAGTTGCTCCTGGTTTTCCTTTTGAGGCATTGTAAAAAAAAAAACTATGCTTATCCAGTGTAGTCATCCACTTTTTGAAGTCTTGTTCTTCTAGTCTAACTTCCCAGCTTGATTTCTCGACTAGATTGGTGGCTATTCTATGTTGATGGTTTGGGACAAACTCTTTAAGCCATTGATCTTCCTCCATTTCCAAAATTTATGCATTGTGGTTCGTGGTCTGAGAGTCTAGTGCCTCGACTAGAAGGGATTTGGCCTTGCTCACCACCTGGTTTGGGTTGTGGTTTTTCTCATGGAACAACCTATTGTTTCTTTCCACCCAAATTTTCCACTTCACGAATTTAGGGAGCCACATCCAACTCATTTTGAGAAGATCCTTTTTTCTCAGGGAGAATGGGGAGAGATTCACCCAGCTTCTTAGGAGATCATATAATTTCATGGGTCGAGCAAGTTGGTCAGGACCAAGCTTCATTACAATATCCTAGACCTCCTTTGCATAGGAGCAGGTGGGTAGGAGGTGATTTGTGGTTTCCTCCCCATTCGTACAAATAGGACATCATGAAGGGCCTTGCCACCTTCTTCTTCTTAGATTTTCACTTGTCAAAATGATTTTGTGGGCCATCGTCCAAATGAACATATCGATTTTGGGAATCGATTTGTAGGACCAAATTGTCTTCCATGGGGTTGGATGAGGAGGAACGTGACGAATTTCTTGTAGAATCATGTAGCATTCGGTTGTAGAGTATTTCCTAGTGGTTGTGCCCATGCCTCTTTTGTCCTTGGTTGAGGCTTTAAGGGGGGACTTCCATTGAAGTTCCTCAAGCAGGCTTCGAGATTTCGTTTCAAGCCTTTCTGAATAGTTTTCAAGGTTCTAGTTTTTCTAACTACCTGCCTCATCTTCATCCCAGCTTGAGATGTCCCAAATGGTGAGTTGGTTGTTGGATTGTAGCCAATTTTTTATATTAGCCAATCCTTCGTTGTGATCCAACAGTGGTTCCCCTTGGATTGAATCCTCCCATACCCTTATATGTTTCCGATTGCTAGGAATCCATGTCAGATTGGATTTGAGGAGATCTAAGACCCTCAGACAGAGCATGAAAACTGGCAAGCCTCTAAGGGCTTTCAGACGTCGATCCAAGCACCTAATACATTGCCCTTGGAAGTGTTTTTTCCATAGTACCTCCTTGCTCCAGGAGATTTTGCCGAAGATTAGTTTCCACAAAATTTTATCCCCCATAGCCAGGTTTTGTGTAACAACGTCTCGAATTTGGAGGCTTCCTTCAAGAATCAGTTTATTGATTTTTTCCTAGCTTACTAAATGGATTTTCCTCTCATTTTCCTTTCCACCTTCCCATAATAATCTTCTCAACAAGGAATCTATTTTGGTAATGATTTTTTTAGGCACAAGAAGAATTGAGTTTTGATAGATTGGGAGAACAAAGAGGGCAGATTTTAGCAGGACCACTTTCCCTGCAAGATTTATCCATTTAGGTCCCCATGCTTGGATTCAATGCTTTAGATTGTCGAGAAGGGGGAGCCAATGGACCACCTTGGAGGCCTCTTTGAATTTTGGGATTCCCAAGTATTTGAACAAATCACAAATCATTGTCCCTTCCATTCCTAAATCTTTGGTGATTTAAATCATCTCTCATGGTGAGCAATTCCAGCCATAGAGTCTTCTTTTATTGTAATCGATTATTCTCCCCGAAACTTCTTTGTATCGGTCGAGATCTCTCTCAAAATTCCTTGCTGAGAGGACACTAGATCCTGCGAGGAGAAGGGTGTCATCTGCAAACTACGCATGGTTAATGTCTTTGACATTTGTCACCATTCTGAGTCCTGGAAGTGAATGTGTCTACTGTCAGTAGTCCAACTGGAAGCTTAGAATTGGAGCTTAGATTGCATACAAGAGAGGATACAATGAACACCCTTGCCTCAGGTCCCTGGAGTCTTGGAAGTAATCTGCAGATCACCCATTCACCAACGGGGAGATCCAAGGGGAGGAAATAGAAGCTTTAACCCAGTTTATGAATTTCTGGGCAAATCCCATTTTCTCCATTACTGTGAAAAGGAAATCATGTCTAACTCTATCAAAGGCGTTGGCTAAGTCTAGCTTAATAACCATACCTTTTTCTTTTCGCTGGTAGCTTGAGTGGATTTCTTCTTGGACCAGCACTATATTGTCCAAAATTTGGTGACCTTTGATAAAACGCCCTTGGTTTTCCGGGATGATGCTAGGAAGAATTTTCTTGAGCCTGTTGGCTATGATTTTGGTGACCAGTTTGTAGCTTGTGTTGAAAAGGGATATTAGATGGTATCTACTGAAGTTTCTCACCCATTTTTCTTTTGGGATTAGGGATAAGAAAGATGAGTTGGTGTTTCCCCCGATTTTGAGACAGTTTTTGGATTTTTGGACCATTCTTAGTAGATCATCCTTGATGATTGGCGAGAAGGCTTTCTAGAAGCGCATTGTGAAGCCATCAGGTCCAGGGGCCTTGTCATCTTTCCATTGGTCCAGCGCTTACATGATATTTTGCAGTTGTATTGGGGCCGTAAGACTCGGATTGTCCTCATTCTTCACTAGTTGGGGGATTAGAGACAAGGGATAGGCACTCAGATCAATGTGGGCCTCATTTCATAGAACAATTAGACAATACCTATATGATCACATCACTTAAATATTAGCACTATCAAATTAACATGTGGAAGCCAATAACATTGTTCTACAAGGTACACCACCAAATTTCAACCAAAATAATCATTTCATAAAATAGTTAGACAAAGACAAGACCTATATGATCACATCACTTCAATATTACCACTATAAAATTAACATGTGGAATTTCATAACGCTGTTCTACACGGTACACATAAAGAGGTTTACATTAAGTCAAATTTATTAAAAAATAAGTACCCAATTATTTATGTTTGGTACTGAATAAATTTGCATAAATTTTACTACCGAATATTTTTTTATAAATAGACTTTTAAAAAAAAATTGATATATTTGTAAATGAATGTAGGTATCTATGTATTTGAATAAATGGTAAGATCTAAATTCTCTAGATCGTGGAATAGAATGTGAAAAATTAATGGCACTAATTTCCATCTGAGAAAAATGGAGAAATTTGTGTCACAAGAGAGTCAACAAGGTCAGCCCGAGTCAATAAGTAGGTCAATTCTTTTTTATTATTACATCCTACCAACCATTTAAATTTTTTGGTAGAACTCTTTACACTGTACTATGCACCGCACAAACCTTTGGGTATTGTCCCACCTTACCAAATGTCCCCACCTCTTGAACTGAGCATTCTAAAGCTTTATCTCTTGGCGGCAAGTTTATATCTCCACCGAAACCGCGTCTCTGAAGGTATATTCACTTCAATTTTTTTTTTTTAGATTTCAGAATTCCAATTTGAGCGAAAAGCCACCAAAAATTAGACTGCATAAACCTAATTTTTCATTTTCGAAATGTGTATAGTCTATAGTGTTTTATATTCCACTAATATATGCAATATATAAAACCATTTTTAATATAGGCAAGAAAGTATATAACTAACAACAAGATTAAGAAGGCACACTGAAAAGGCACCCGAAGACAATTCAATTAATATGTACATCATCAATAATGTATATATAGTACATATACCACAATTTTCCTCTAAAGGTATGACAGTTAGGGTAAGATAACGAACTAATATTAGAGATTTTTCAACATCCCCATTGAAAACTTTAGATTTCCCCTTGTTAGGGACAAGTGGTTCAAATTTCATTAACCATCATTCACAAGAATGACCAAGAATATATCTAGCACATGTATAAGCTACTAGAGTAATGTGTACACTTTTACAATGCATACATAGAATAAGATCGAAACACTGATCTATCATATGATCATTATCAAATTCATTCACTGATTTTGTTGTGAGCAAGCTGTGGAAATTCTGAACAAAAACAGGTTCATAATCGGTCTTTTGTTGCAGATCTTCTTGCTGATTGAAAGATGGCTTCTTGAAAATCCACCCTTTTACAATAATCCAATTGACAATATCAAATTTAAACTCAACAGAATTCTGAACAAAAACTACTCCAGAATGTAGGAGTTGAATTATTCTTTAAAATTTTTGATGATGTATATGTAAATCTCTATAGACGTTGGCTTGATATCTAGTTAAACACACTCCACTTGTAAATTGTCTCTCACAGGATATGCTTTTCTATATGTCAACAATGGGATAACCTCAAATTCTGGTCAAATTTTTTCTTCTGCAAACAACAACCATTATGGGCACACAATCCAATGCTCTTCCTCTCGATAATGGCTTTTACCCCCACAACGATGGCTCTATCTGGCATACAATAATCGCCATTTTGAAAATACAATACATCATGCATTAACTTAGCCATTATGTTATTACATTCCTAGATCTCGACAGAACCATCCATTGCCAACAAGCAGGGATCCCTCCAAATGACATCTATGACACTTAAATAACAACTTTAAGTGTATCATCCATGGTATTTAAGAGTACAGAACACAATAAAATATTACAACTTTTCATAATGTTGTAACATGTGCAAAATATACCAACCGCGCCTTTGCTAAGAAAACTATGTATCAATACTTCAATAATTTTCAATAATTTTCCATTCGATAAAAATATGACATAAAGCTTAAATCTTTTAAAAAAAAAATCTTTACTGCAAATTTTTACAGGAAATTTCTTTATGCACAATGACTAGGGTTTAATTCTTTAATTCCTTTCTTGCTTTATCACCACTATAGTAGGCCGACTTCTTATGCTTCATTATAATTATCATTAAATACACGCAATCCACCTCTACGAACCTCTCTTTATTTTCCATGGGCATCACAAGAATGCACAAGCAATCTAAGAAATTCTCCAATAAAATTTTACACATCGCCTTCTCGTTCTTAATATTTAAGACAAATATATATATATATATATGCAATAAA
>JZKD02S0620858.1:711760-723813 GCA_000966675.3 Picea glauca | reverse complement strand
ATATATATATATATATATATATATATATATATATATATATATATATATATATATATATATATATATATATATATATATATATATATATATATATATATATATATATATAATGGAGTCTTATGACTATCTCTAAATTTTGGATTATTTTCCTTACAGACTAATGATCCACAAAACCCAACTCGGTTTTCTCTGCCTTAGTCTCTCTCTTCACCAACTCTTTCACAGAGCCTTACACAACCATTGAGTGTCTTCTTGACTTGGAAAAACCAACAACTTTCTTCCACAAAATTAATCTCAGTTGACAAAGTGACTCCCTTTTTCCCATGCATGAACAAAACCCTTGACCTTCCTATTATGTGCATGAGTTCCTCTTCCTCAAGACTCTCACTGCATTTCAATTCGATGGAAAAATTATCATGGATCTACGATGCCCTAAAGACTATAGGGATCTGATAAACTACCAGGCAGTAAGAACTATAGTGCTCTGATACCACTGTTAAGTTACTTTTAAGAATATAGGCAAGAAAGTATATAACTAACAACAATATCAAGAAGGCACGAAGAAGGGAGGAAAAGGAACGAAACAAATTCAATTAATATATACATCAATAATGTATATATAGTACATATACCACAACTATCCTCTAATGGTATGATCATTAGGGTAAGATAACGAACTGAGATTAGAGAGTTTCAACAATATAATCTGTTGTGTCTAAGTTCACAACAATTTTCATGTCAAGGATCTGCCTCACATTGTTCTGATTCTTATTAGAAATAGTAATTACAAGTCATGAGATCTTCAAGTATCTGTTGATTTGTGAGTCAATCAACTTGTTAGTAGTTTTTTCAGTGAGCCGAATTGTCAAACAGTGAGCCTGCAAATGCAAAGTCGCACGTTTACTCAAACTCAGTTTAAGTGAGTTGACAAGCAGTGAAATTATAAATGGAGCCGATCTTTATCTTCTCGAGTTCAGTTAAGTAGATGAAGATTTGGTCTTGTCTTTAATGTTGATTTAGTGTTACTTCTATAGGAAGTCTCAGTCATAGTCCATATAAGTCTGAGTCTTTAGTTAGTCGAGAGATGATGCACATGATGCAGAGAAGAAGCATAGAGGTAGAGAGAATAGAGTCGTGAAGAAGAACAACAAAAACAACTGAGGAGTTGAAGAACTCTAAGAACAAGCTCTATGTTTGTAAAGTAAACATAAATCATTGCAGTTGAAGCTCATCTTAGTTATTACATTTTATATTCGCGCATTGTGCCGAGTTTATTAATATAAAGTGTTTTGTGTGTTGACAAGTTTCTGTCATATTTATGAGTTTATGTGCTAAGCATAGCACTGTGTTATTCTGCACCCAAAATTCATTTCATTAAGTGTGTTTATTCATAGCGCGCAACAAATCGTGCAGTTTGTGCATTGTGTGGTTTGTTTTGAGAACTTTGTCGCGAAGCCTGTGTGGTGCGTAGTATTTGAAATTGTGTTGCACAGAGTAGTTTGTGCACGTCATAGATCCAAGATATGGTATCAAATCAATTTGATCAATAGAAGGTTCTAACTTCTATTAGAACAAGTTCAAGAGCAGAGACTTTGTTGAAAGGTAAAATATGGCTTCAACCTCAAATCTGCAACCTCCCACTTTTACAGACAAGAATTATGAGATGTGGTCCTTGACCATGAAGGAATTGTTTCAAGGTCAATATGTATGGGAGATAATAGAAAATGGTTATGTGGAACCAATAGATCGGGAAGCATACAATTCCCTCACACAAGCTGAGAATGATGTCTTGAAAGATCAAATAAAGAAGGATGGAAAAATGATGTTTTACATACATCAAGCCATGTATGAGAGAAGACTCCCAAGAGTTGCATCAACAAAGCAAGCCATGGAAGCTTGGGACATATCAAAAACCTCTTATGAAGGTATGGACAAAGTAAATACTTTAAAACTACAAATTCTTAGAAGATATTTTGAAACTCTATCAATGAAAGATTCAGATTTAGTAAATTTCTTTTATACTCATGTCATTAGCCTGATAAATCAGATCAAGTCTCATGGTGAAACAATAGAAGACAAAAAAATTATTGAGAAGGTACTTAAGAGTCTTCCTCCTAAGTTTTGTACTCTAGAAGAGAGCAAAGATTTGAGTCAGTTTAGTTTAGATGAACTGCAAGCTTCCCTCATTAATCATGAACACAAATTGAATAGGTCAAATATGTCATTAGAAAATGCATATTCCACATAGTCATCTATAAGATCTGAAAGAGGAAGGGGGAGCGATAACTCTAATGGTAAAGGAAGAACTTTTGTCATAAGTGAATGCAGTAGCAATCCTAGAAATACTGTTGAAAGAGGTCAAAACCCAAGTACCAGTCAGCCAAGTGGTCAAAGAACTGAAAAATAAAATATTCAGTTCCATTTTTGTAAAAGGTATGGACATTATGCATATGAGTGCAGAAAGAGAGAATATAATCATAACAAGAAAAGATGAGATCATTTAAATAGAGTAAATAACCAAACAAATCCTATGTATATGGAGCGCACTGTAGTAATGCCTATACTATATCCAGTTGAATGCAATGTTGCTCAAGCAAAGCAATGTGACATATGGTATTTAGATTCAGTCTGCAGTAACCACATGACAGGAAATATATAATTGTTTTTTAGTTTGGATGAGTTAGTCCAAACCAAGGTTACACTTGGAACATATACCCAAGTCACTATCTTAGGCAAAGGCAGTATAAGCATCTTAACCAAACAAGGAGAACAAAAAGTTATGCTTGATGTATATTATGTTTATGGTATGAAGCATAATCTGATGAGAAGAGGACAATTGTTACAGAAAGGATACATAATTCCTAAGCTAACAAAAGCCATTGGAGCTGATGCTCATCTTAGTTATTGCATTTTGTTTTCGTGCAATGTGCCAAATTTATTAATATAAAGTGTTTTCTGTGTTGACAAGTTTCTATCATATTTCTGAGTTTATGTGCTAAGCATAGAACTGTGTTATTCTTCATCCAAAATTCATTTCATTAAGTGTTTGTATTCACAATGCACAACAAATCATGTAGTATGTGCAATGCACAGTTAGTTTTGAGAACTCTATCGTGAAGCCTGTGTGGTGCGCAGTATTTGAAACTGTGTTGCGTAGAGTAGTCCACGCACATGGTAGATCCAATATCTGATGTCAAAGAAGGTTGATCAAAAGAAGGTTTTATCAGAACAAGTTCAAGAGCATAAACTTTGTTGAAAGGTAAAATATAGTTTCAACCTCAAATCTTCAACCTCCCACTTTTACAGGCAATAATTATGATATGTGGTCCTTGAACATGAAGGCACTATTTCAAGGTCAATATGTATGGGAGATAATTGAAAATGGTTATGTTGAACCAACAGGTCAAGAAACATACAATTCCATCACATAATCTGAGAAGGATGTCTTGAAAGATCAAAGAAACAAGGAAGTAAAAATGATGTTTTACATACATCAAGCCATGCATGAGAGCATACTCCCAAGAGTTGCATCAACAAAGAAATCCAAGGAAGCACGGGACATATTTAAAACCTCTTATGAAGGTATGGACAAAGTAAAGACTTCAAAAGTACAAATTCTTATAGAGAAAGTCTTATAGACTTCAATGAAAAATTCAGATTCAATAGATTCCTTTTATACCCATGTCATCAGCCTAATAAATCAGATTAAGTCTCATGGTGAAACCATAGAAGACATAAAATTTGTTGAGAAGGTACTTAAGATTCTTCCTCCTAAGTTTGATACTCTAGTTGTGATTCTAGAAGAGATAAAAGACTTGAGGTAGTTTAGTTTAGATGAACTTCAAGCTTCCCTCATTAATCATGAACACAGATTGAATAGGTCTACTATGGCATTAGAAAATTAATTTTCCGGATAGTCATATATAAGTTGTGGAAGAGGAAGGGGGAGAGATAACTCTAAAGGTAGAAGAAGAAGTTATGTCATGAGTGAATGTAGTAGCAGTCCTAGAAATACTGTTGGAAGAGGTCAAAACCCAAGTACCAATGAGCCAAGTGGTCAAAGAACTAAAAAAACAAACATTTAGTGCCATTTTTGTAAAAGGTATGGGCATTATGCATATGAGTGCAAAAAGAGACAATATAATCAGAACAAGCAAGGTCAGGATCATTCAAATAGCATAAATAACCAAACCAATCTTATGTTTATGACACACGTTGTAGTAATGCCTATAATATCTCCATTTGAATGCAATGTTGCTCAAGCAATCCCATGTGACATATGGTATTTAGATTCAGGCTACAGTAACCACATGAAAGCAAACATAGAATTGTTTTTTAGTTTGGATGAGTCATCATAAATCAAGGTTACACTTGGAACAGATACCCAAGTAACTGTCTTAGGAAAAGGAAATATAATCATCTTAACCAAGCAAGGAGAACAAAAAGTTATGCCTGATGTATATTATGTTTATGGTCTGAAACATAATTTGATGAGCAGAGGACAACTGTTATAGAAAGGATACATAATCTACATGGAAGATAATTATTGTGTGATTATGGATAAATGCCCAAGCAATCAACTTATTGCAAGAATCCATATGACAGGTAACATAATGTTCCCATTGACATTGAAGCCAACCAAGAAGAAGAATACAATGCTAGTTGTTGGTAAAGAAAAAAGTGCATAGTTAGACACTGCATTTACATCAGAAAATGTGTGCAGTATGAAGAAAGGTGAAAGTGGCATAGAAATTAAGGCAACATTTCAATATGAAGTACATGATGATTCTTGGTTATGGCACTTTAGATTTGGACATTTGAACTTTGGAGTTCTAAAAATTCTATACACAAAGAATATGGTAAAAGGTTTTCCAATGATTGAAAAACTAGAAAGGATATTTGAAGGATGCATATTTGGCAAGCAACACAAAGAATCATTTCCAGTTGGAAAGTCTTATAGAGAAAAAGCTCCACTAAAAATTGTACACTCAAACATTTGTGGAACAATGTAAACTCCATATGTAGGAGGCAATACTTATTTCTAACATTCATTTATTATTTCTCAAGAAAGACATGGATTTTCTTCCTAAAACATAAATCTGATGCACTGGGTTGTTTTCAACAGTTTAAATCACTTGTGGAAAAGAAGATTGGCTATTACATCAAGTTTTTAAGAACTGACAGAGGAGAAAAATATATCTCAATAGAATTTCAAATCTTTTCTAAAGTTCATGGAATCTATAAGAAATTTACTGCGGGATATACGCCACAACATAATGGTGTCATGGAAACAAAAAATATAAGCATTGTGGAAATGACATGTAGTATGTTGGCAACCAAACATTTGTCAAATGAGTATTGGTTGAGGAAGTAGCAACTATTGTATACATATTGAATAGATTTATGACAAAGAGTGTGAAGAATAAAGTTCCTTAAGAATCATGGACAGGTATGAAGCATAATGTGGCACACTTAAAAAAATTTGGTTGTGTCAGATACACACATGTTCCAGATGAGCTGAGAAGAAATATGGACAACAAAGGACAAAAATGTATATATGTTGGGTATCGTAAAGACGCAAAATCATACAAGTTGTATGATCCTATTGCAGGAAAAGTCATAATCAACTGCGATTTTTAGTTCGTGGATAATGAAGCATGGGATGGAAGTATAGAAAAGACAATGAAAATTATTGATGTAATGGATCATGATGACATAGAAGAAGAAGCGATACAAACACCATGCACATGTCAATGCGCAGTCCCTTTTTCACCTAGCACTGCAACACAAATCACAACGTAAAATACTCCAATGAGAACAACAAGTGTGCAATATACACCTAGAGCACAACAAACATCAACAAGAAGACTGAGTAGTTTTACATCTCCAGATCCAACATTAGCAAGTTTTTTACCAAGGAAGATAAGAAGTTTGTGCGACATCTATAATGAAGATGCACCAAATTAATTTTCATTTTTTTCTTTGTTTTCACAAATAGATGATTCATTGACTTTTGAAGAAGCCGTCAAAGATGATGTATGATCAAAAGCCATGGATGAAGAAATCAGATGCACAAAGAATAGTAATACATGGAAATTAGTTGATGTACGCAATGAAAAGGATTTGATAAGTGTCAAGTGGATTTATAAAACTAAGCAAGACACAGAAGGAAATGTGAAGAAGCACAAGGCAAGTTTAGTAGAAAGAGGTTTTACACAACAACCTGGAATTGATTTCAATGAAAATTTTGCACCAGTTGCGCGCATGGACACCATCAGAACTGTGTTAGCAATTGTCGCACAGTACAAGTGGAAAGTTTATCAAATGGATGTAAAGTCAACATTTTTAAATGGAAACTTAGAAAAATAAGTGTATGATGAACAACCAGAAGGCTATGAGGTTATAGGACAAGAAAACAAAGTGTACATATTAAAGAAAGAACTGTATGGATTAAAGCAACATCCGAGAGGTTGGTACAGTCACATTGATTCTAATCTCACACAGAATGAATTTCAGAGAAGTGAAAGTGAGCCAACATTGTACATCAAAGCAAATAAACAAGGTAATATGTTAATTGTTTCCTTATATGTAGATGATTTGATTTTTATAGGTGATTTTGGCATAGAAGAATTTAAGTTAGTCATGAAGGATGAATTTGAAATGACTGATTTGGGGCTTATGAGATATTTTCTGGGAATAGAAGTACACCATTCAAAAATCGATATATTTATTTCACAGTCTAAGTATGTGCATGAAATATTGAAAATATTCAATATGATCAATTCAAAAGTAGCCCCATCACGTGTCATAACATGATCGAAGTTAAGAAAGGAAGATAAATGGTCCAAAGTGGATCTCACACTGTTTAAAATACTGGTAGGCAGTCTTATGTATATCATAACGAAAAGACCTAATATTATGTATGGAGTGAACCTAATATCAAGGTTCATGGAAACTCCAAAAGAATCACATTTGAAGACAGGAAAAAGGATATTGAAATATGTAAATGGAATAATAGATTTTGGCATTAAATACTCCATTTCAAAAGATTTTAGACTCATTGGATACACTGATAGTGATTGTGGAGGCAACATAGATGACAAAAAATTTACCTTTGGGTACAAATTTCATTTTGGAACATGTATGGTATCATGGGAATCAAGGAAGCAGCCCATAGTGACTCTTTCTTCAGTAGAAGCAGAATACGTCGCAGCTACAAGCGCATCTTGTCAAGCAGTTTGGATGAGAAGAATGTTAAAAGATTTGTTGCAGGAACAACATGAACCAACATCAGTATTTTGTGACAATAATTCAACCATCATGTTATCAAAGAACCATGTGTTTCACAAGAAAACTAAGCACATTTATACAATGTATCATTTTATCAGAGAATTGGTGAATAACAAAGAGATCTATTTAGAGTTTTGCACCTCAAAATAACAAGTCATGGAAATTTTCACAAAATATTTAGGAAGAGATGCATTTCTACATCTGTGCAATAGTTTGGGAGTCTGCGCAGTAACAAATGAGTGACAGTAAATTGTAAACTCAATTTTGATGTAAAATTTGTAATCCCATGTACTTATAATTAAGGGAGAGTGTTGGAAATAGTAATTACAAGTCGGTGATATCTTTATGTCTCCGTCAATTTTTCATTCAATTAACTTGTCATTAGTTTATTCAGTCAACCAAATTGTCATACATTCAATCTGTATGTTAGTATGAAAATGCAAAGTCACACATTTACTCAAACTAAGTCTAAGTCAATCGACAAGGAGTGAAATTATAAATTGAGCCGATCTTTATCTTCTTGAGTTCAGTTAAGTAGATAAAGAGTCAGTTGTATTAATGGTCGTCTTTAATGTTGAATCAACCATACTTCTACAAGAAGTCTCAGTCAGAGTCCATATAAGTTTGAGTCTTTATTTAGTCGAGAGATGATGTAGATGATGCAAAGAAGAAGCAGAGAGGTAGAGAGAACATAGTCATCAAGAAGAAGAACAATAACAACTGAGGAGTTGAAGAGGTCTGAGCACAAACTCTATGTATGTAAATTTAACAGATGTCATTGGAGCTAAAACTCATCTTAGTTATTGCATTTTTTATTCGCGCACTGCGCCAAAGTTATTAATATCAAATGTTTTGTGTGTTGACAAATTTATGTCATACTTATGAGTTTATGTGCTAAGCATAGCATTGTGTTATTCAACATCCAAAATTCATTTCATTAAGTTTGTTTATTCACAACATGAAACAAATCGTGTGTTATAAAAATATTTGTCTCACCATTGCTATCTTGCACATAGGGCCTTTTTCCATTTCCCTATGTAAACTTATCAACCCCTTTTTGATAAATCCAGAGCCAAAAACATATATTTTTCCACATATACGCTCCCTAACTGCTTTGCAAGATGCGTATACGCTTGATGCTGCACTACATCTCGCGTATATCGGGATTTGTGGCAGAAAATACAAAATGAGGTTGGGTTTACATGTCACGACAGAAGATCTCTGATATTTGACCTTCCATACACTGGAAATGTTTCGAATCGGCCCTTTAGTTGCATTCTGGAGGCTATAAGAGCACAATTTCAAGCTATGGAAAAAGAGAGAGAAAGCATTCAACTTTGAGATTAAAGTTACTTTGGAAAAATTACTTCATATTGAGTCTGCATCCCTTTGTCCCTCAAGTCTGAACACAGTGTTCAGCCCCCAAGATCTTCCCTTATTGTCAAGAGAATCTCTTTATATCTTTTCTATGAGCTTGCCTTTGGTGGAGGATTGAAGTGTTGGAGACCCAATTTGAAGGAACTTGGTTTCTTGGTTTCGAACCGTGTTGACACGGAAGTCTATAATGTTGATACTTTTGTTGATCAATTATTAATAGAAATACTCCTTTCCCATCCAATCAATATTTTGTGAATATATGATTATTATCCATGGGCATGTTTGTAATGTTTATTAATGGATTGTGCTATCTAATGTGCTAACTCATTTTATATATTGTCACTATATATTTGCATCGTTTGTTTGTTGAGAACTTCTTGTAGGTATACTATGGTTGTTACTATAAGTAATCATTGTATACCATGGTAATCATTGTATACTATGGTATCATATGGTTGTTACTATAAGTAATCATTGTATACTAAATTATTTTAGCGATTTTATTGTTAAAGTTTACTAATGTATACATACTCTACCTTCTGTGATTTGCATTTGTGATCTTTTAGGAGAAAACAAATGTTCTTAATGATTAGGCCCACTGAGACTAAATTATAATAATAATAATATGACTACGATCTATATAATAATAATAATAATAGTATGACTACTAGATAATTGATGCAATATATTATAAGGAAAGATGATTAGATGATTTATAATCAATATATTATAATTAGTAGATGCAATATGGTTTAACAGTTTTTACATGCTAATTTTGAGCAGCAAGAGAATAGTTGAATGATGAGAAGAGCACTAGCCATTTTGTGCTTGATGAAATCCATTATTGGGTTATGTTTATGTTGAAATTGTGGCTTGTGTGGCTATAAAAAATGAGTTGTGTGTCTGTGGTGTATTTGTCTTTTGAGGAAATGGTTCCAAATCCTTGTGAAATTTGTTGTGAGCACTTTTGGAGCAATTGAGAATTCCTGGAGTCCCCAGCTGGGAGAGAAGGAGCAATGGAGCCCTAGAGGGAAGAGGAAAGGCCCGAGGGATCTCATTCCTTGGGTTGTGCGAATTGAGGGGAAGAGAGATGGTCAATTGGAACTGTTTTTGGAGTGGAACCTGAGTTTTGGGTTGTTGATCATGGACAACGGACAACCAAAAGGGCCCAACCTCCTTGAGGACTCATAACCTTAACTTGAAGGTGTCTTGCTATTGAGAGAAAATGAACAAAAGTCTAAGGCTTAGATTTTCACACTTAGTCACAATGTATGAGTGTTTTTTTAGATAAATAACATGTAGGAAGTTTTGAAATGTCTAAAGTTTGAGTGTACACTCCACGTATCAAAACTTCCTATATAATATTTATCCAAAAAAAATTCATGTACAATTTGTTTTAAATTTAAAATTAACAAATTATTTATTTATATAAATATAAATTGAAGAAAAATAAAAATATTACAACATTATGAGAAAAAAATATTTCAAAAATGTTCTCTTATTTTTTCTTCATAATACCATCAATATTTGGTTTGAATTTTCAATTCTATCCAAATTCTTCATGGCCCAAATTCCAACAAATACAAAATAATTTAAATGAGTGTATAAAACCCTATCTCTCCACTAACCCACACAAACCAACCATATTCTTTACACGAATCCCATAGAAAATTATGAAAATTACAAATTTGAATAGTTAAGGTTATATATTCTAGATGTTAGAGGGTTTTAGAGGGATCTAATCAATTTATACATTCAAAAACATAGAAAGTTACTACGCAGATTATTTATCTTTAATTTCTTTTGATCCTTGTAAACTGAAGTTTTCGTATTTATTACGCTGAAAGGCGTACATCTATTGATAATGGGCACAATTAGTGATCTTTTAACCTTATTTAACCTTAAACCCTAATGTGATGGCTATGCATTAAAGATGCTCGCATATTCTTAGTCGTCCTCCAAAATCAATGGATCAGATTTATTACTGTAAGGATATGTAATTGCCATGTTCCATTTATCAACCTAATGCAGCCAAACATTTCATATTACCAAACAAATTACCACAAACGTTTTATATTGAGGGCACAAGTTCTCAATGTATTGGGGACACACGTTCTCAGCCGCTACCTTTTGGCGTTCTCAACTGCGAGTTAGCGGCTGTGCTAGTATATATTTTCATCTTTATTTGTTTATGCACTTCCTCCACCAACCGACATGAACTTTATCGAGTCTTTGTCTTTATCGATACTTTCTATTGACCCGAGTAAAGCGGAGTCGTCCTTTTTCTCTAAACTTTCATCTTTCGACTGACCCGAGTAAACCAGAGTCTTCCGCTTTCTCTTTCAACTGTTTGTCTTTATCTCTATATTGCAGAAATTTGCACTCTCTATATTTCCCACTCCAACAATAGTTGGGTCGCTGTCCAAATTTTACCGACGTATCTTCCCGTCAAAACAAGAAGTAATTACAATTTATTCAAAGTTAAGGGTCTGAGAAGCGTTAACGAGTTTAAACTTTACAGCCGAGTTTGAGTTTTACCAGGATATTTAAAATCTTTCCACGAGAACGACAGGGTTTTGTTGTCAAACCTAATCTTTCTTTTCTCTTATTGATAACGTAGATTGACACGATTGAATCAATCCGTCGTGGTCGTCACAAAGATAAACAGAAACGCGGGACAACTGCCCAGCTTCAATTTCCAGGCAGATTCGTAAATCCTCTACTGCTATGCAATTTCATGGGACAATTATATTTATAAATAGTCTACCTCTTCGCTCAGATATTTATAAATAGTCATTCAATCGATATATCAGTGTATCCGCCTTTTTCTAACTTAATTTGGTGCTGAAGGCTTAAGTGACTATAAACCATGGATTTTACTTGCAGGAGTCGATCACTAACTGATGGCAATATGATTACAATTCTCAGTATTGACGGAGGAGGGGTCCGTGGGATTATCCCAGCAGCTATCCTCGAATTCCTCGAGGAAAAGCTCCAGGTACAGACTTAAATCTACTCCACCTGTAAAAGTTTATGATGCTTTTATTTTACAAATCATTTCTCTGTGGTAAATTAATAAGTCTGTTACAGGAAATTGACGGCCCAGACGTGGCTATAGCTGATTATTTCGACGTAATTGCTGGAACGAGCACGGGAGGATTGGTCACTGCGATATTAGCCGCTCCAAATGAGAAGAATCGTCCACTGTTTGCTGCAAAGGATATTACCAAATTTTATTTGGACAATTGTCCTCATATTTTTCCACCGACAACGTCAGTAAAATAATTTGTTGTTCTATTTCTTTCTGTTACAAACATCAATAATCATTCTTTATGTTTCTTCTCTTTTTTCTGTTACCAGCAACATCAATATTGAATAAATAGAAA